>OZ017742.1:240843666-241126166 GCA_963969285.1 Odontomyia ornata
GATTAAACTTTCATTGAAATCTTTTGAAATTAATTATTTGAGCTATTGAAGCCAAAAAGTGATCACCTTTGTTTGATAACCACTGTGAAATGTATAAACAACTAATGTGAGAAGGGCTAAACGAGTATAAATATGTTTATAACAATTTATTACCCGCCGATTTTCAATATGTGATCCATACGTGTGCAACTCAATTTAATTAGCAAAATATTTACGCCTCTATGTAAGCTCTCCAAATACGAACAGCGGCAGATCCTTTCTGCTAATAAATAATACCCATGTAGTGCTACAAAAATTGCAATAAGAAGTCCAGTAGAAGATAAGCCAATTTCTTTTTCGAAACCTTACGCTACATGCGAGAAATTTACCTTTCCGGCTGGTGCTGCCAACGGGGATTTTTTCAATTCTATGGGCTTTTGATCCAACCAGATGCTATGTTATTGATGAGATCTTTTTGAAAACTTCAGAGAAGATGAATAACTGAAATACTTTTTATATCCCGTACACTGAATATTATTTGCTTTAGTGTAACAAAACCGCGCCCACTTAAATTGGATCAAAATACGAATTACTTTAAATGTAACCTTCAACATGCATCTCATAGGTTGGCGTGCAAGCCATTGTGACAGAAGATACTCCTGTCTACCCAATTCGCTCCTGGTTCATGTTTATTTGAGAACTCGTTTCTGCTGGCAGCGACAATATTCAGCTTATTTGAAGTTTCACTTGGTAGAATGCAGCTTTTTTACATGATGTAGGGATAGGTTTGACGATTCCGAAAAGCAAAATCGGTTGAGATCATATTAATACGCGAATAATCCAAAACTTCTTCCTACTTACTTACTACAAATGAACTTGCAAACATTATTTTTCGAAATACTTCATCCAGCCTCTTGCAGGAGACATTATGTTTTTTAATTTTTGTACATGTTAAAACATAGGACATTACATGACATCTTTAGTGTGGTACACGACATAAAGAACTGACGTAAATTCAATCGGAATTAATGGATAATATTGCCTTCAATACTAAAAACATTCTGACTTTGATATTCTAATATAAATAAAATTACCACCAATTTTTCATTTTGCCCACGCGATAATAGCATTCATTTGTGTAGGCGATAAAATAAAGTAAGATTGCATGAAAGTAGTTCATGTTAGTTCATTTGTGATTGGATTATAGTAAACGCATATATGCTGAGCATTGATTAAAATTGGATTGATTTAATCAATAGTTTTAGGCCATTAGGTGTAATACACGCGACACCACGTGTCATATTCTGCTATAATAATCATTCTCCATAGATATTTATTTGAATCTAGGGACGACATTATTAGATATACTATATTTATCATGAAAAGGATTTTCCGAAGTAATTACCATAATGACTTTAACAATTGTCAGGTAGTTTCAACTTACTGGCATTATCATCATTCATTGTTAAGACTATAGACATTGTATTTCATATATAATTATGTATGTAATGTTCATTGAAAACAAATAATTATATAGTGTTTGAGTAGCATAATGTTACACAAGTAAAGGTGAATGGAAAATATCAATACTGATTGATTGTTGAAAGAATATTTTTAGTATTTGATAATAATGTGATACAATTATTGTCAAGGATTCAAGGTTAATGAAAAAGCTTTTTTTAATATCGTGCCATTGATTTGAAGTAATCATATAGGAATCTGATCATATTAGGATAATTATTTTACATACTTACCAAAACATAAACAGCGAATGGCATCACAACAACAGCCACTAATAAATCAGCTAATGCCAATGATACTATAAAATAGTTGGTCACTGTTTGTAATGATCTTTCACGACACACTGATATAATCACTAAAACATTACCGAATAACGTTAAAAATGGAAACAATATTAATATTAATGCCCAATAGTTATGATGCACTGAAAAGAGACAAAACGAGAAATCTATTTAATCAAACTACATATTTATGAGCATATTGAATGTAATTATATAAAGTTGTAGTATACAAATTACTACTAAGCATAAAAATATGCTTAAAGTAAACAAGAAGATTGAAATAAGTCGTAATTTAAGTAAAGTCTAATTTCTGATTTGTTTGAAGATGTCGTCTTTATCCTTGCGTCAGCTTTGTCCTAAATTTATATAATATATAATGATGACTGAATACATTCGAATTGGGTCAAAAAAATCAAGGAAATGGATTTCACCATTATAAGGACAACTAAATCGATTGGGTCAATTTTGTACAATGTGATGGCGATGATTCTCGTAATCTAGAAAAATTTTAATTAGTACACATAGAGCTCATCTCTGACCATTGATGTTACCCCGGTGGCGGTAGACTTATTTTAAGATAATGCTATTGAACTCTACTTTAGATCAGAATTCAAACAAGATAAAATACTTTAAGAGGAAACTGAAACCCCCTTTAGTTAATGAGTTGTTTTCGGTTAACTTTTCATATTCATTCTTTTATTTTTTTTTTATGTTTATAATACATAATTAAGGAAAGATGGGCATCTTATTTCAAGAACCTCCAAAATCCCCGACACATCTTCAGAGCACTGGAGTCTATAGATATTCCTGCAGAGCTTCCACTGGTCCCACCAACTCTAGATGAAGTTTGTTCTACCATTAAGGCTTAAAAGAATAACTACCATTAAGGCCTAAAAGAATAACTCATTAAATATCGTGACAGTGGTGTTCAGAAAGCTATCCACAAAGTCATCCATTAGATTTGGCAACAAGAACAAATACGAAGCGAGTATAGCAAATCAATTATATTCCCTACCCACAAAGAAAGGTGAAAAGCTACAATGTGAAAACGATAGAGGCATATCACTATTTTTTACAGCGTACAGGATAAATAAAATCACATCATACTCCAACAGTATTATTGGGAGTATTAAAGTGGCTTCAGGACAGGTAGATCAACAAAAAACGAACTGTTTACAGTCAGGCAGATACTTGAAAAATGCTGGGAGTTCAACATAGACCTAAACCAAAATTTCGTTGAGTTTAAGCAAGCATACCACAGTTGATCCTAACTACTTCTTCGCTGCACCACAGCCCCTCTCGGGGCTTCGCTTCCTGAAAATAGCGCCTCCAACTGTCTTGGTCCAATGATCATATCTTACTGTACCAAATAATGCTTTGCTTTGGTATCCCAGCTAAATGAATCCATCTTACCAAAGTAGCAATCTTGTCGCCAATCTCCCAAGATCACATCTATAACCAACTCATCGATGCCTTTGGCACAAATATTGAAATAAGGCAGCCAGATGGACTGATCTCATTACTATTCGATTTGGCTCTAAAAACATCATAAGAACGGTACCTGTTTATACAAGAGATACATTACTATACAAGTCAAGCCAAGTGGTAGCCTATACGGATGACTTCATTATTTTGCCATGGTCGTTAACTTTTTCTGAAACTCGACAGCGTAGCAAAACTAGTTGGGTAACAAAACGATGAGAATAAAGCAAAGTTTATGAGGCAGTCAAGAACAAGTTGGGTAAACAGACCTACGCTCATGTCAGAAGGGTTTTGTACCCAACTTTTCAGAAATGCAGTCACCAGCAATGAATAACGTCAAGAAATATGTCAAAGAGATGTGCACGTTCAAAAGAAAATCCATTGTTTTTTTACTTTCAACGGTCGCCATTTCGTTGCAAACCGACAAAAATCACTCAAATCATGAATTCTCAAAAATATTAATGTTATTGACCTTATTGGAAAATTTCAAGACGATCAAGTCAAAACTGCAGTAACTGATTCGATAGAAAGTCCATAAAATACCAAAATCATGTGTTATTATTGTTGTAATTCGAGAAATTTCAAACGGCTATAACCTGCGTGTATATCATTCGATTTTCATCAAACTTACAATATTTAAGAACGCTTAGTAGGACTACGTTATATGTCAAATTTCGTTCAGTGTAAGGGTACCAATGCGATTTTATTGGGAAAAATGTGAAATTCGAATATCATACTATTATTAACAAAGTTGAGCGAATTTCGACTTCTATGGTATTTTTTGTTGTTGTACTCATAAATGCCTATCTCCATAATTTTTTCAGATTTTTCGAATCACAGGTGTCCAATCGCGAGGGGGGACACAAATTTTTCGTGTATTTCCCCTCGGTCGATCAAATTTTTTTGTGTCAATTCATGCGGCACCCAAACATCGAGCTTCTTTGTGTATCCAGCCTTAGGCAAATGGTTCAAAACTGTTCGGTGTTAGATATTCAGTTCCTTAGTAATGGCATGGCTGCTTTTGTGTCGGTCGTCTTCGATTTTTTGTAAGATATCATTGACTTTTTCAGTGATTGGTTGACCTGAGCGAGGTGCATCTTTGACATCAAAATTTCCAGAACGACAGCGAGCGAACCATCTCTTGGCTGTTGCTTCTGATAAAGTATCTTGACCGTAGACACCAGAAATTTTTTCACGAGCCTGCGATGCATTCTCACCTTGGTCGTAGTGATATTGTAAAATAACAACGATTTTTTTCAGAAATTTCACTCATTTTTAAATGAATACAACTGTTGACATGAATGACGAAACACAAAACTGTTCATATGAATATTGTAGACTGGAATGTCACCTTTCAAACGCATGTCAGTTTGACTTAATTTGATTAGTATTGCCCTATATATGACAACGAACACCATCTAGTGACAAAAAGGCTCAATACTATTTAGACTATCCAATATTTTCAAAGACCTCAGAAAATAAAATCGGGTTGTACGCCAACAGTTTTATTGGGGAGTGTCAAGTTGGTTTCAGAGCAGGTAGAGATATACCAACTGTTCACTGTCAAGCAGGTACTGAAAAAAGTTTAACATAGAGGTACACTAGAGTTTTGTTGACATTAAGCAAGCGTATGACATTATTGATCGTAACATACTGTACCAAATAAAGCTCTGCTCTGGTATCCCAACCAAATGTTTGCGCCCTACCAAAATGTTGACGGCCACTCAAGTCTCCATCGATAACCAACTCAACGATCCCTTTGACAAAATATCGGACTAAAGCAGGCAGATGGACTGGCACCATTTCTATTCAATCTGGTTCTGGAATACGTCATAAGAAAGTTACCTGTCGATACAAGAGTTACATTACTATACAAGTTGAGTCTAGTGAGAGCCTATGCGGATGACACCAACATTTTATCACGGTCACTAATAAGTGCCAAGAAACTCTTCCTGAAACTCGACGGTGAAAGAAAACTATTGAGTTGTTCGATAATAATGTCGTTTTTAGGGTTTTGTACTAAAATACAAAACCCTATTGCAATCACGACCTGTGTCCGTCTGTCCGTCCGTCCGTCCGTCCGTCTGTATGTCACAGCACTTTTTCTCCGAAACTATAGAGGCTACAGCAATGAAACTTTGTAGAAAGGTCAGAAGTGGTGACCTCTTGAAAGTTCAAGGGTGAAAATTTTTTTCAAAGGCGTTTAAGGGGGGTCTCCCCATATAGGGAGGTAACCCCTCAAAAAAAAATTTTCACCATTGGTAGTCGAGTAGGGTATCGTTGGAAAGGTCTCAATGAGATCTTTTCAAAACAAGTCTTAAAACTGCCTTATTGATACTGAGGGGGACAGGGGAAGGGGAAATGTTCGAACTTTTCGCGTACCCCCCCTCGCGATTGGACACCTTCCATCCGAAAAATCTGAAAAAAATCATGAATGTAGGCCTTCATAAGCACAACAACAACAAATACATGAGAAGTCGAAATTCACTCAACTTTGTTAGTAATAGTATGATTTATCGATTTTGTGTTTTCTTGAATAAAATCTAAACGGTACCTTTAAACTCAATAAAATTTTGCAAAAAGATGACTATTTATAAGATTGATCTTTTCTGAAAGTTTGATAAAGATTAAATTGTATTTACCGAAGTTATAGCGATTTGAATTTTCCTGTATTACTATGGAGCAATACGCCCTGTATTACTATGGAAACATATGGCTATGGAGCCATATGCGCTTTTTACCGACTTAGACACTACAACTATGCTAGAATTTGCATGAAAATATCAGAAGTGATAGGTATCATGAAAATGAGTACATACAATTGAAACAAGTCGAAGAGGCAGGAGAGAGCTCCTAGCAAAAGGGCTTTGTAACCATTCTAGGATTCGAAAAAATAGGCCATGAATCGATGATTACAGTATAGAAGAGTGGCCCCTGAAAAAAAAATTCATGAAAGGTAGCCGATATGAGTATCAACTGAAAGTTCTCTATGAGAGCTTTTCAAAACAGTTCTTAAACTGTCAGTTTTTGCTTCATGAAAAATGTGTTTCCTCCCTCGCGAATGGACACCCGTGATCTAAAAAATCTGAAAAAATTATCAAAGGAGATATTCATGGGTATAACTATAAAAAATACTTCAGAAGTCAAAAGTCGTTCAACTTTGTTAATAATAGTATGATCCTCGAATTTCACATTTTCTCCAATAAAATCGTCTTTGACATGTTTCTTGATTTTATTCGTTGCTGGTTACTGCATTTTGTAAGTTAAGTACAAAACCCTTCTGACATGAGCATAGGTCTGTCTACCCAACTTGTTTCTTGTTCTTCAAAGTTGATCAATGATATATTGACAATTTTGTTGAGTGACCTTTCGCCATCTTTCTGTAAGTTGAAAAATTTCACGTTCGAAGAAGCTTTGGTTTTGAGAAGCGAAGAACTGCTTCAACACATTTTTAATAGCCTGACTGGTATCGAAGGTTTTACGATTCAAATGGCTTTGAAATGAGCGAAACAAATGAAAGTCTGATGGTACTAAATCAGAGTTATAGGGTGGATATGGAATCAGTTCTCTGTTGAGCTCCATTAATTTTTGACGGATTATCAAAGAGATGTGGGGTCTGGCGTTATCATTATGGAACATCATCCCTTTGCGATTGGCCAGTTTGGGGGGTTTTTATTGATTTCCCCGTTCTATTTTGATAGTTGACGATAGTGGACATTTGAATCAATAGTTTAGTCTCTTAGAGGCAGCTCAAAGAAGACTATACCCTTGTAATCCCATCACACAGAAAGCATCATCTTCTTTTGCTGAATATTGGCTTTGGATGTCGATTGTTGGAATTCATCTTGCTTGGTCCATGATAGGTCCTAGACTACGTTACCGTAAACAATCGATTTTTCATCACCCGTGATGATTCTTTTCAGGAATGGGTCGTTTCGGTTACGACGAACCCAAACATCCAGTTTGTCTACGTAACCAAGCTGTTGTAAGTGCAAGTAAATGGTTGAGTTTGATATGTCGAGCTTCTCTGGTATCTTTCAAGCCGATTTTGATAAAGGCTTTTATTTATTCTTCATCAGTAGTGGTTGGACGACCAGTATGTGGTGCATCTTGCACATCAAAATTTCCAGAACCAAAGCGAGCAAACCTACGCTTACACTGACATTCAGTAAGGTCGTTTTGTCCATAAACTTCACACAATTTTCCTCGAGCATGCACCGCGATTTCGCCCTTTCGGAAGTAAATTAATTAAATATGCCGATAATGCTCTCTTTGATTGTCCTTTTTCAAGATTATTTTTAACAAACTTGTTGTTTACTAATGCCGGTAAGTTGTTGACTGAAGATAGCCTAAAGTATAATCTTTAAAAATAATTTATAATTATTCAATATAAACCACGCAATCACTACGACATGAAATATGCAGTTCACGTCATCTATTATCGCACAGACCAATAGTAAGGCTACAAATCAATGAGAATAAGACAAAATTCATGACCCAGTCGAGGAAAATATCTCAAATACACAAAATATTACACTTGGTGAATACATTGTCAAAAATTTGAGAAAAGTACAGTATTTAGACCCCAAAATAACGAGAACGAGCATTGAAAGACATGAAATACACGGAAGAGTACAATTCGTAAGTCAAATATTTTATTCAGTTTTGAAGATCTTGAAGACCAGCTGCACACACAGGAGGGTAAAACTCTAAGCATACAAATCTGTGATAAGACCTGTGCTATGCGATGGGTGTTAAATATGGACCCTCACCCAAGCATCTACAAAAATATTGAACGCCTTTGATCGACACGGGTCCTGAGTTGGATAATTGGAGCAAAATTAGACCGGGACCAATCGCAAATACGATACAACCATAGACTGTATGAAATTTTTGATGAGCCGGAGGTCTCAACAATTGCAAGACTGCAAAAGATGCAAGGCTGGCCACGTGAAACATATGGACGAACAATGGATACCCAAATAGGTCTTCATTGGGAGAACTGAAGGGCGAAGACCAGCGGGGAGATCGAGGATACGCTGGTCTGATTCGGTCAATGAAGAGAGTTCATCGCTGCTCAGGTTTGAAGGACGCCTTTGATGGAGGCACTATTTTCAGGAAGCAAAGGCCCAAGCGGGGCTGTATTGCTTTAACGAAGAAGATTCAATGTTTCATTCAGAAATAAAAGTAATGATGATGAAATCTAATGTCACAGATAGAAGTTTACTGTAATCTGGATTCCCATACATCATAAAGCACAGCATATTTTAAGAACCAGGAACATGAAAACTATCGCTTTTATTAAAAGAATACAACTGTTGACATGAATGACGAAACACAAAACTGTTCATATGAAGATTGTAGACTGGAATGTCACTTTTCAAACGCATGTCAGTTTGACTTAATTTGATTAGTATTGCCCTATATATGACAACGAACACCATCTAGTGACAAAAAGGCTCAATACTATTTAGAATATCCAATATTTTCAAAGACCTCAGAAAATAAAATCGGGTTGTACGCTATCTATCGCTTTTATTAAAAGAATCTCACTTGAAGAAACTATTTGAAATCGTTAATTTTAACCTCATAAGGAAGTCTAATACAGCAAGCCAGCGCAATTTAGACTAGGTCTACTGATGCACCATATGAGAGACTGGAGGACTTTTAACGGGTTCAGTCTAGCTCTAGAGAACACCAAACTGTTCATCCTGATAAAAAAAAGTCCCTAGAGTATGGAAAATCAGTATTGGAGAAGTTCTGGTTGAACTAAAATCATCACTAAAATACCTGGGGCTATTGATCGACTTAAAGATGATCAGGACGACGGCTGATAAAGATGCTACAGGCATACAGAGAGCCCAGAGTCAACTTATGGCCAATAGAAGGGAAACCAGCTCATCAAGAAGGTGACTTTTCGTGAGATTCGTTGAGTCGGTGCTACTGTGTGGCGCAAAAATATTGAGCCTCGATCTCAGCAAGGAACCGAACCGGAAACGCTCGGTGTAGGTGCAGAGAAGATGAGCACTGAGGACTGCATCTTTATACCCGATTTGGTGGTGCTGGTCATACCTTTCGCCTTCCTTGTTAGGGAGAGTCAAAAGAATGACACAAGGGAAACAGGTGCCTGCAAAGGGAGGCAATGCTCCCTCAATGATTGGCAGTGGTCCTGGGTGAACAACACGAAGGAAAGGTGAACTGTGTGCCTTGTCCTGATTTGAAACCGTCGCTCAATCCAACGCATGGTGAGATTGACTTCTACTTGACCCGATACAACGCAGAAAAAAATACACAAGCCACGGTGCAAGCACCTGTAAGAGGATCCGCTGATTAAGCTACCTGATGTTCTGCTTAAAATAAAAGTTAATCAAAGCCAAGTGAGTACACTGATGAGCCGAATCCTACAAGTGATTCGTATTGAAGCACAAATGCGCAGGATTTGCTGGAGTAGTTTGTAAGGTATATAAAAGTCGATTAGATGACAAGAACTCACAAGCCTGATACCCTGACAAATTCGGCACCTACACCATCTAGTTTTAAGGCAGTGCCTACAAACAGGGACGTGGCCATGGACATGGTTTAGTGGGGACTAGCTATCAGGAGCAACATTTTTTAGTGTTTAACACAGAAAGAATGGTTGCCAACCTTCCAGGCCACCTTAAATGTCTTTTTTTTTGTGGTTGGGAGGTGAATGTCATTTACGCACAGAGTGTGGGAATACCATGCTCGCAAGAAAGCAGTGTTGCTCAATGCTCCATCCTGGGCATTCTGATCCACGCGAAAATGGGTTTCTTTGAACAAATTAGAGCAATGGTGAATAAGGGTGCAACGGCTGTACTGGCACTCAGTAGACTTATGGTTAACATAGGAAGACCTGAAACATCAAGAAGGTGACTTCTGATGAGTGTTGTAGTCTCTGTTACTGTGCGCATCAGAAATATGGAGTGGTGCTCTGATTAAGGAGCTGTACCGAAAACGCCGGATACAAATGCAATGACAAGGAGCATTTAGGGTAGCATCTGCACATTGGATAGCCTCTGAGTTGGCGGTATTGGTGATTGCAAGCGTTATATCCATTGCTCTCCTTGCGAGAGAGAGGGGCGATAGAAAGACAGCTGTGCTTGAAGAGAGACAACGCTCACTCAGTGAATGGCAGCAATCGTGGGTGAATTATATGAATGGTATATAGACTGCACGCCTCATTCCTGACCTAAGGCCGTGACTCAATCGTAGTCATGATGAGATTGACTTCTATTTGACCCAGCTCGATGTTTCCAGTCTTACCTACACACGATTTACAAACCACGATCTGCCAATTGTGCCTTCTGCGCTGAAGAGGTTGACAAGCTTAGCAAACATTTTTTTGCTTACAAAGAGTAGGGCAGACTGTACGGTGATCTCATTAAGGAATTAATAAAGCCTTCTCCAAAAAGTCTAACTCGAGAGATACTCAAATCTGTCGACAAATCGTAGCAGGTGGTATATTACGCCCGGACTGTTCTTGTTACTAAAAAGAGCGGCTGGAGACATTGAGGATGGAGGGTATCTTTTCTAGAACTTCCTATCCCTTCTGCTTGGGACGGATCCCAGCAGGCTGGTGGTGCCTTAAGGCACATATAAAACAAGGCCTAGCCTGCAGTAATGCCTTAAATGATTCCAGGCTAGGTTCTTAGATTGACAGGGGAGGTGTTTCGTGGCTAGATCTGGGAGCCTCACACTCAGGGCGTAGATAGCCTTTACCTCCCAACAACAAATTATATATTGGTATTAGTATGAGCGTTAAAATTATTTTATCAAATAAATCCTTGCCGATATCCTGCCGTCTTTATCCCTGCCATCTCTTGTATGAGTATCAATCAAATTGGAGTACAATCACCTAATTGGCATTGATGCTATACAAGTATGTATCACCGAACAGGAACTGATTAAAGCAGAACATATTGAAAAGGCATAAGTACATAAATTTTGCAGTGATACTAGCGCCACGGAAAGAATAAGAAAAAAGGAATTACAGAGGCACCCAGTGGGCAGGAAAGAAGTTAGTTACAATTCAGAGAGAAGATGCAAGAGCCTAAATGAAGTGACAAACAAACGATTCAAAACAGAGCACTAATGCAATTCAATACGGCCGTCTGACTAGTGAAACAAAAAGATAAATGCCGTTAGACTTTTGTTCTTTGCCCATTCCAAACAACCATAAAAATTAAAAAAAAAAATACATTCAGCCTGGTGACTTTCTACTATTCACTCTTTTTTCTTAAGTAAAAAGTACCGGCCACTCAAGAGAAATTTATAAAACTGGTGAGTGTCAGTGTACTCCTTTACAATATAAATCCATCGTAGGAATTCCATGAAAATTTAGAGCAAGTTAATTACCAAGCATTATTTTAATAATTATTTTAAACTCATTGCTTGTATAGACTATCATGAACCTAAGTATTGTATGTTTAAAAATCAGAGAAAATAGAGGGACATTAAAATTTTTAAGTGGCGCTTAATTATTACCAAATTGCCAATAAAAAAGATGCAAAGCCAAGTTTTGAATTGACTTCATTGTCGTTAAATTGAAATTAATCAGTCTCTTTATATCAGATTCCAGAAAAAACTCAACCCTTTAAAATTTTTTCATTCCCAAATCGTATACCTTGCCAAACCACACGAATCAGTCCTTATCGTAAAACCATTTTCCTGATGGCCATCGTATTATCATTTCGAGATCTAAACACCATAAAACCCTTTAACACACAATTAACCTCTTCCGGGTTTGAAACGATATCAATCTTTAAATCAACATCATTCCTCATCGAATGTCCTTGATGATACCAACCAGATTCGTCGACTTTAACGATTACGGTATCCAATGTAGCCTTTTGTGTTAGGTATACTATGTGAATAAACTCTACATTGGCCTAAAAGATTTAATAGCCGAAAGATTATGGGCTTAAGAAAGACAATTAGAAAGTGGGAAGGACTGGCTAGGATGTAATTGCTTAAAACAGAATTCACCATTTCTTCCTATATTTTAAGCGGGAGGTTATCCAATTTCAAGCTTTCGGTTCCATTCAATCTTAATAATAGTCACAGCGCAGATGGAACAGATGGGCGAGAATGGACAAAAAGGATTGTTATAAATCGAAATTAATTGTTAAATTTTATCAGCAGATTTGATACCGGTGAACAGAGAGAAAAAGCGAACGGGAAAGACGAAGTGAAAATGAAGAAGGATTAGCTGAAAAAGGAAATTATCGTTTGCCTGGATGTGATTGTGTCTTTTCATTATGGGTTTGGTAGAAATTTATGTATGGAAAATGATGGCCATTTCGGTTAAATTATGCAGAAACGTATTAAGCCGTTAAATGAAGTTGATTTTATTGGAAGAGTCTGGTGATTTTTTCGAAATTTTATGACAGAGTTACCGTGGAAGTATTTATGTACATAAAGGTAATTATTTGATGCTATCGAAGTTTTGATTTGGAAGCTTAAGCATCTTATGAGGAAATTAACACGTTTACAGACGCAATAAGGGAAGATTGATATGAATGGCAGCAGTACTAGCTTGAACGAACATATTCGCAATACGTTTCCAGAACTCTCCGGTAACTCGTTCAGGTAGCGCTAAAATGTTGCTTGCCAGAAAACCTTAGAATCAAAGAACCCGGAATATTTGCTTGGCAATTGTCAGTTAACTAACTGGAAAATGAGCCTGGGGTATATTAAGGAGCTGTAATTTAAGCAGAATAAACCACATTTCAGGATGACAAAACAGCAGATTATCCAGCAATCCAAAGTTTTGAATTAGTTGAGAGTTATGCCAATATGGGTTGAAGTTTGATAATTCCAATTTAGTTTCAAAGAGAAGCATTAACCTATTAAACCGATACCTGTGTGTTCGTCAGTGCGCTAGAGCATGTTTTCACAGAAACTAGAGGCACTATAGCTGTCAAATCTTTTGAACAGCTCAAAATTTGCCGGTTAAAGAAAGTTTTTTAGTCGAAAAAAGTTTCAAAGGACTTCAAGGTGACCTCCCCATATAAGGATGTAATACCTTAAAACAATTTTAACCGACGTATTTGATACCCTTTTAGGCTATGGCTTTTATGTTTTTCAAAGTAAATTTATTTATACTAACGACAAACATTAATAAATGATATATTGACCATTTTGTTGGATGACCTTTTGCCATCTTTTGGCAAATTTAAAAATTCCTCGTTCGAAGAAGCCTTAGTTTTTAGAAGCAAAAAGCTGGTTTAACTCATTTTCTGCAGCCTGATCGGAATCGAAAGCTATACGAAACAAATGGTTTTAAAAGGAGTGAAGCAAATGATAGTCTGATGATACTGAGTCAAGGCTATATGGTGGAGGCGGTTTCAGTTCCCACTTGAACTACAATAATTGTTGACGGATCATCAAAGAGGTGTGGGGTCTGGCGTTATCATGATGGAGCATCACGCTTTTAGGATTGATCAGTTCAGAGCGCTTTTTCTTGATTTCTTCGTTCAATTAATTGACGACAGTAGGCATCAAATACTTCTTGGAAGCAGCTCAAAATATACTATAGTAATCCCTAGTAATCCCACTACACAGAAAGCATAATTTTCTTATAGTGAATATTGGCTTTGGATGTCGATTGTTGGGGCTCATCTTGTTTGGCCCATGATAGGTTTTGGACTATGTTATCGTAAACAATCCATTTTTCATCACCCGCTATGATTGTTTCCAGAAAGGGGTAGTGTTGGTTACGATTCAGCAAAGAGAGGCATATTTTAATGCTTTTGGTGTGGTTGATTTCCTTTAATTCGTGAGGAACCCAAACAGCCAGTTTGTTTACTAAACAATACTGTTGCAAGTGCAAGTAGACGGTTGAATTCAATATGTTGAGCTTCCCTGCTATCGCTTAAATTTTCAAAAGCCGGCTTACGGCTTTGTTTTATCGTTATCAGTAGTGGTTGGACAACCAGTATGTGGTGCATCGTGCACATTGAAATTTTCAGAACCAAAGCGCCAAGCCTACGCCGACACTGGCATTCATTAATGCAGCCCTCGCCATAAACTTCCCACAATTTCTTTTGAGCTTGCACCACATCTTATGCCCTTTCGGAAGTAAAACAATAAAATATGCCTAGAATGCTCGCTTTGATTGTCCATTTTTAAGTTTATTTTGAATCAGCTTGTCGTTCACTAATGTTGCTCAGTTTTTGATTGAAGATAGTCATCTTCAAAATAGTGCATAATAATATAAAACAACCAAATGCGACTAAATGAAAAATGCAGTTCACCATCTTTTATGCAGTTCACGTCATCTATTACAGAACAACTCTATATTTATAGGTACAAGTATATATATATATATATATATATATATATATATATATATATATATATATATATATATATATATATATTTATATATATATATATATATATATATATATATATATATATATATATGCATATATATGTATATTTATATATATATATATATATATATATATATATATATATCTATGGATACATATATATATATATATATATAAATATATATATATATATATATATATATATATATATATATATATATATATCCCTTACCCCCCAGCCCCCATAATTTTTCATCTTAAATCCCTCGACCAAATGGTAGTACATGTTCTCAGAGTTGTACATTCGGTTTAGTGGTTCCTCAATTATGGGACATTGAGTAACGAGAAATTCCAATAACTACAGATGCACCTGCAGCTTTGCTACTAAATTTTAAGCACACCTCCCTTTTTGTGACGTAAGAGGGTGAAGGCGAGTCTTCCGCGCCTGATCACGGAATCGAAACTAATAACCATGATGCCGGAACTGAGGTTTCGCCATGGGAGTTAGGCTCTGGGAAAAAACCCTGCAACGCAGCCTCTGAATGGATTGGATCTACGGGAACGACCTCGTAATCAAAATAAGACCGTTTACAACAGGTTAGTCAACATAAATCGAACATACTGGCAATCCAGAAAACAAGCTGGACTGGAAGTTTGAATATAATAGATAAGAGATCGCTCACAATATTCAAAAGTGGGAAGCCTGTTGTAAAGTAAGAATTTGAAGTGGAGTTTATTGTGGATTGGAAGCTCAAATCGCAAGTTATTGATATTGAGGCAGTCAATGAACGAATGTGTTCATTGACACAAAAATAATTCTGGGTGATTTCAACGCTAAGGTTGATAATAAGCTATATCATATGGGAACGACTGGAAGACAGCCTCTAGGATGAAACAAATGACAAAGGCCCGGACCTGGTTGACTTTTCATGTAGCATAAATCTAGCCATACCATCGACATGCTCAACACATCGACGCATACAAAAAATGCCTGGATCATGTTCTGATCCAAAACGTCGTGCCTCCAGTGATATAAACTTACATACGAGTATATACATATAAAGGGTGGTCCAACCAAAACGCACGATGTTAATTGTAAATAAAACAATAAGTTTTCAGAGAATTATGTCAATAGTTTTTATTATAATAGAAGGATCTACCACAACTATGTGTGAAACAAAATATCACCCAAATACTCGCCACAGCTACGGTGGCATACTTCTATCCGATGGTCCATATTTTCAATGACTCTGAGACATAATTGAGGTTCAATGTCGCTAATGTGCTGAATTGTCTCATTTTTTAGCTCTTGAATTTTTCTTGGCTTATTGACAGATACTTTTTTTTTAAATATCCCCAGAAAAAGATCACATGATTGTGGCGGCCAATTAACATTGCCACGACGTGAGATAACATGCTCATTGAATTTCTCGCGCACAAGAGCTATTGTTTCGTTGGCTGTGTGGCAACTGGCACCACCCTGTTAGAACCCCATTTTGTTCAGGTCCATAACCTCAGTTTCGGGTCACAAGAAGTCCATTATCATCTCACAATAGCGAGCACCATTCACGGCAACTGCTTGGCCGTCCTCATTTTCGAAGAAGTACGGCCCGATGACGCCGCCAGCCCATAAACCACACGGAACAGTCACTCTTTGTGGATGCATCGGCTTTTTAACAATCACTCGTGGATTTTCATTTGCCTAAATCCGGCAATTCTGCTTGTTAACGAATCCACTGAGGTGAAAGTGTGCTCCGTCGCTAAAGATGATTTTCGTTGTAAAGTCACTATTCCCTTCTGTCTATTCAACCGAAAATTCGGCGTATAGCCGACGTTTGAAATGGTCGGTAGGTTTGAGCTCTTGAGTCAATTGAACCTTGTAAGGGTGTACATTCAAATTTGTATTCGAAATATGCATCAATGATGCTCGTGAGATGTTCAATTGTTGGGCACGATGACGAGTCGAGTTTTACGGCTCTTCTGCCACACTATCGCGAACAACAGCAATATTTTCCGCAGAACAAACTGGGCGAGCATGCACAGTTGATTTAACATTTCCTACAGGCCCAGGTTGCTGAAATTTCCGCAAAATTTTTCCGATTGTGGACACATTTGGTCGATTACGCCGACCAAAAAAACACGAGGTGCATGAAATGCATTTTGATTTGAACGCCCATTTTCGTAAAAACCTTCAACAACCTTAACGCGCTACTCAATTGTGTACCCCTCCATGGTTAAATTTGTTAAACACTGAAACAAAGAAATTAATTATATACATATATATATATATATATATATATATATATATATATATATATATATATATATATATAAATATATATATGTATATATATATATATATATGTATATATAAACATACATATACATATATATATATATATTTACATATATGTCTATATATATATATATATATACATACATATATATATATATATATATATATATATATATATATATATATATATATATATAGACATACACATATATACATACATATATACTCGTATATATATATGTATATACGAGTGTATATATATATATATATATATATATATATATATATATATATATATGTATATATATATATATATATATATATACGATTATATATATATATATATATATATATATATATATATATATATATATATATATATATATATATATACGATCAAGGTGGGAATGCATCGCAGGCTCGTGAAAAAATTTGTGGTGTCTACGGTCAAGATACTTTATCAAAAACCACAGCCAAGAAATGGTTCACTCGCTTTCGTTCCGGAAATTTTGATGTCAAAGATGCACCTCGCTCAGATCGACGATTCACTGAAAAAGTCAATGAAATCTTACAAAAAATTAAATAAGACGGACACGTAAGCAGCCATGACATTGGTAAGGAACTGTATATCCATCACTAAACAGTTTTGAACCATTTGAGTAAGGCTGGATATATAAATAAGCTCGACCTTTGGGTGCCGCTGAATTGACATAAAAATATTTAATCGACCGAATTTTCATTTGCAAAATGCTAATAAAATGCAACGAAATCGAGCCATTTTTGAAGCAAATCACCACGGGCGATGAAAAATGGGTAAGATACCAAAATTTCGGTCGGAAAAAATCATGGTCAAAAAAAGGTGAATCATCACAAACGACTTCAAAGCTAGGATTGACACCAAATAAGGTTATGCTGTGTGTATGGTGGGATTGGAAGGCAATTGTTTATCATGAGGTGCTAGAACCTAGCCAAACACTCAATTTGGCACTGTATTATTAGCAATTAACCAGATTGCAACAAGCGATTCAAAAAACCGGCCAGAATTAATCAGTCAAAAGGGCGTTGTCTTCCATCATAACAATGCCAGAACATACACAACTTTGATGACCCGGCAAAAATTGGCAGAGCTTGGCTGGGAAGTTTTGATGCATCCAGACCTTGCACCATTAGACTACCATATGTTTCAGTCTCTGCAAAACTTCCTTAATGAAAAGAAATTCACCTCAAAAAGGGACTGTGAAAACCACTTGGCTAAGTTTTTCGCCGATAAACCACAGAAGTTCTACCTAGATGGAATAATGGCTCTATCCAAAAAATGGCAAAACGTCATGGATAATAATGGACAATATGTACTTAAATAAAATCCATTTTAAATAAAAGAAATATTCAATCGAAAAATGACAAAAAAGGCATATAGATATATATATATATATATATATATATATATATATATATATATATATATATATATATATATATATATATATATATATATATATATATATACGTATAAAAAACAACTTTGCTTTTTACCCTCTGAAGATAAATCACAAGTTTTTTACAAAATCAAAGGTAAAATAGTTCAGGGACAAGTAAGTGGAAAAACAAGATATTCAAGTTTTTGATCAAATTTACCATTTATGCCGGCTCATATCTAGTAGACGTTAAGGTGTAGGTAGGTATAGAGAATTTGGTATTTTCAGGTTTTTTTAAACAAATTTTTCGCAAAAAACTAGTAGTTTTGCGACCTGTCTGTCCGTCTGTTCTTGCGTCACAACAAGTTTCCACAGAAACTATAGAAGCTAGAAAGCTCAAACTTTCTGAAAAAGTAAAAAAGTATGGTCTATCAAATAGGGGCCTCACGAAACATTTCGAAATTTTTTAAGGGGGGTGCCGCCCTAGAACAAAGTAGCCTTTAAAGTTTTTTTTTAGTTCGAAAGAAGTCGAGTGGGGTATCAAATGAAAGGGCTCGATTAGAACTTTTAGAATTTGATATGAAAAAGTCATTTTATCCCTCAGGGGTCCAGGGGCAGGCAAAATGTATAAAAATTTTGTGTGCCAACCCTCGCGATTGGACAAATTTGAGCTGGAAAATCTGAAAATAATCACAGAAGTGGGTCTTCATGAGTAAAATTTCGCAATAATATAGATTTTTTGAGGTCCTTATACTCACAAAATTTTATGTAAATCAAATTATAATCGAGAGAGCTATAGCCATTTCAATCGCATATAATTACAACAACAATAACACGCGCTGATGGTTGATATATATTTGAAATTGGCCTAAGCATTTTTCTTTTCTTCCAATTTTCATGTGAATTGAATTAAAAGTATGGAATTTGGATATTTTCAATCGGTGGAGCATTCAGAAAAATTATTTAAGCTGGATCAAAATGGCAGCTCCAATGTAATGTGTGTGTTTGCGTAAATTTGAACGATTTTTCATCCAAATATTGGATGAATAATTCAAGGTTTCGAATTCTAGGATAGTTACAAAGACCTTCTGGTAGGAGAGCTTTCCGACTTACTCAACTTGTTTAAAGCTTTAATTCTGATTCCAACAAATTTTTCGATGTGGCGTACCGTTTTCGAGATATGCGACAAAAGCTTAAAATTGGATCATCGTCTCGCGACTCCGGGAATTGAGAGGATTCTATTAGGCAGATCTCAGATGACCGTCCTCTACACATTAGTGAAAGATTTGGAACTGCGTTATTTTTTGCAGCAAAACCACAATATGTTGTCTAATTTGACTACGCTGCTAACTGAAGTTCTGTTAGAGAGGTACATAAGTAGAACATGGATAGGGGCTAAGCTGCACTTCTTTAATAGCTAAATAAGCAGGTTCTGTGCACCCAAAGCAAATGTACTAGGCAGTTTCTTCAGTAGTGCAAAAGCAGATTACGGGAAATTCAGGCTTCAATAAGATTTGATATAATTTCACAATTAATACTTAAAAATGTATTATAGAGTGAACATATTATTATTATTCTGAAATATTTCAAGCGAACCCGTACAAAACATTCAACCATAATTTGGTTTTACTCACCTACTGATATATCTGGACAATTTGTTGAATTTGTCACTGTACAATTGGTCTGAAAGTCGAAATCCGTTGTATTACCAAATCCTGATGTTCCTGTTCCGCTACCAGCGCCACCTGCACCACCAATTCCTGTTCCATTGTAATTATAAAAATATTCGCCGAAATCTTCCAATAATAGCATGAAATTATTTCCACCTGTGCCACCACCCGTTCCTCCTTCATATCCACTTTGCTGTCTGCTAAGCATCAACTCATCACTATGATTATATGCAAGACTCCCACCTCCAGCAGTTCCTCCAGTGCTGCTAGCTATTCCATCATTATAGTCACCAAAATCTACACCGCCGCTAGTTAATGCCTCAGCACTTGCGAGCGCACCGAAATTACCGTTCACATAGCCGTTATATAATAAATTCGTCGGAAACGTACGATTTGATGTTTCATTCGTCGCAAACGTACTGTCGTCGTAAAGTTTGAAATAATCAGTGGAGTTCCAAGTGGAATTTTCTGTGGAAATCATTCTGATGGCTGACTATGATTTTTCTCTCTCCGTTTTATAATATGATAGATGACAACAATTCGCTCAACTTTCTTCTCTACCTGATAGTATCCGAGGCTATAAATTGATCACAATATTTTTGATTGTTGCAACTGATTCGGAAATACCATTTTGATTATCGGAAATAATGTGTGTTCAGATATTAGCAGACAAGCTGGTACAGCGCCTAATGAATCTTTTGGTTGTTAATTTGCCTGCAATGAAAGGAATTATATGTTCTTATTAGTATTTACAAGTAGGAATCGCGTTTAATATAATAAAACTTGGATACCTAATTCATTTGGTATCCATAATGAAAGGCCTTGTGAATTTAATCATTAATTATTCTCCAATAATACTTACTTCACTCACTGCTTCTCTATTCATAATATCGAGAATCATGAAATCATTGTTAGTGCAAATATCACCAATTAGTGAATTTCATCACGGGTAATAAGGCTGATATTATTATTTTAAATATATTATCTTTTCTGTCACCCCCTGGCAAAGTAATTACTTTCTTACGTTATTCCATCACTACCACTCAGAACATTTGTGAGAAGCAACAATGATGCTGGCGTGGATAGAATATAAACTGAAATCATTAATTCATGAAATACCTCTGCCATTTTCTATCTCAATAGTGTTGCACAATTTTTTCTGCTTTCATGTCTTCCAAACACATTCCCCGGGCATTCCCTTATGCAAAAATAATCCTTAAATTCACTCCGTCTTACCTACTCAATAGAATTATTTTACCAATTTGCTATTTACTATAAAGGATATGTAATAAGAAGCTTTTGTGTTCTTTTTCTTCATTGTCTCTGCCTGCTTTTCATGAAGAAAGCATTAAATTGTGTTTAATTACCTTTCCCATCTTTAACATCACTATGCTATTTTCACATGACACTACCCCATACCAATGCTGCACAAAGAATGAATCCTTTTTGGTGTATAAGTCTAAAACTCCAGGAGCAGTGTGGCGTTTCCATTTTATTGTCTGTGTTGGTGCTTTCGACGTTATTGCGCTTTCATCATCAACGCCATCAGCGGTCCACGCTGCGACTACCCTACCGGGGCATGTTTCTTTGTACCTCAGTCGTCCTGTCTCGTCACAGTCTGCTTGTCATATTTTCATGTGATGGCCTGATAAAAGGGAAACAAAAATGTAATGAAGATGAATGAAAGATGGGAGAGTGCAATCAAAAGCTAGCAGTAAGGGAAGTGTGGTGAACCTTTGATAGCAGTAATTTTACACTTTAAGTGTCCTTTTAACTTGAAAACAGGGGGAGACTATGTCTGCTAAATGGTAGTAATCTGCATTATTTTCGGTTCTTTAAGGTAGGAAAGAAAGAGTGTGTGTTAAAAAATAAGTTCACAACCTTACCCTAAGGCTTCATCGAACTATAGCAAACATATGGTTTACGAAACCACCCCTCCATAGATAACGGTAGTACCAGTTTTGTCAGGGCACCATGATGATGAACCTTTGTCGTAGTGTTGCTCTCCCCGGAGCAAAAAGTTGGCTTTCATGTCCCTCGCAAAGTACTCAAGCAGTTTTGGGAGGTCGTATTGCGATGTAAACTTCCTGTAAGAAACAGGTAATCAAAGTTCTGCTTTTGCCTTGGCTAGAGCTTTTTGGAAAACTTGAAACTTTCCTGATCCTAAGATGTGCTTCAAATTCAGTTTTGGGTCAGCGTACTTGAGAAGGATGCAGTATGCTTCCTTCTTACATTCTTTTCTTTTTTATCCCATTTCAGTACATTTGTAGCATAGGGAGCTCCTATTGGGTCCCTTGCACCTCAGTGTGATATGACCATAGCCAAGATATTCAAAGCAATGGAAAGGTACTGCTCTTCGCCGTACCCTGCAGATGACCTACCCTAATCTCACCTTCCCTCACTCAGAACTTGTTTGGATTCTTTCCCATACCTCGTATTCTATTCTTTTCCAGTGTCAACCCCACTTAAACCCTGCTAACGCTAGAGAGTTGCCTTTTCTCAAGTGAGGCTATTGTTGCTCTTTTATAGATAACTTCTTTGACTGCATCGCATAATGCTTCTTTACTATAGGCATCTGCCAATAACGAGGAAGTGGATAGGTCGCGCTACTTCAACAGCAGTTTTGGTATCTGTGGGCTTCACACCTGCCATGACCTCTCGTGACACATCGCAGAATGCTTCTTTACTATAGGCTTCTGTCAATAACAAGGAAGTGGATAGGTCGCGCCTTCAACAGCAGTTTTGGTATCTGTGGGCTTCACACCTGCCATGATCTCTCGTGACACATCCGCGTAGGATTGGCAATTCTTGGGTTTCACAAGCAGTGCCTGCCACCGGGTTCTTCATCGTGGCTTTTTCTCTCCTGCTTCGCATCAGGTACTTCTTTCTATGGGGGATCTATGAGAAATTTATTTTCTGGGAAATTTAATCGGTGTTTGTTTTTTTTTGTATGATAACTTTCTTGCTTGCCTTTGCTGGTACGGCCTAGAAGCCCTGGTTGATCGTTTTATGCTCATTATGTGCCTCCCTTCATTCCTGCTTTTATCCCGGTCTCCTTCGGACTAGAGGCCGTTATTTTGAAGAATGAAGGTGGAGCTTTCTGTGCTTTCTCAGTATACTTAGCTCCCAGCTCTTCTTTAGCCTTCTGCTCTTCTTCGGGCCTCCAACCAGCTCCACCAGTAATGCCCGATGAGGGTGAGGAGCTTATTTAGCTCAAAGAACCCGTTCTTTACACTTTTGCTAATGTTTTTTGCGATTTACATACAGATTTAATGCTCATCAGAATGCTTCCCGATTCCGAGCCCTTCACGGCTATTGCCCAAATGGTCCAGGCGCAGCATGCTAAAAGGTATCGGATCGTCGTCGTTCACATGGAGTTGTCCTTCGGCTTTTCCGACAGCAGTTTTGTTACAGCAACACTGCAAACACGAACTTATGTAGGATTTTACGTAGTTTGTGTCCTTGCGAACCAAAAGTACTGTTGTATGCGTTGCAGGGTCTTTTCCACTCCAAAGTGGCCCATATAATCGTGGTAGAGCTTCACGATGCGCCAACGAATAGCATGTGGTACGACGAACTTTCCGTTGTTTCCTTCCATGCCATTGAGGCGTCCTGCTTTCAATCGGCACTCGGTGTTCACTGCAGTGATTCTGGGATGTTTTACAGTACGTCTACGATTTGCTTTAAATCGGGATCGGCGGTTTGCATCGCGGCAACCCAAGCATCGGTTGACACATCGATTAGCATGGTGTCACTTGTTATACCGCTAACGATTTCCCGTTTTGCGAACAGACTCTTGTACGGTTTTAGGTTAACCTTCACCTCTGGTTTAACCTTTATCTTAATTTTGGTGCTTCGGCATCGTCCTAGCTCGGATATTCCATTTGCAAGACAATCGGGGAATTCATCGAAAATATAGTATAATTCCCTTCGCTCGTCACCAGTCAATAAACTTCCGATACAGACATTGCTGGAGTCAAACTTTACTTATCGACATGTGTTCGAGCTCATTACGAGTTAACTATCGTCTGTGCACAGTACATCTCTGCCGAGTAGCACAGGACATGGTATGAGATCGTCGTGCACGGCAATGAGTTTCACTGTCTGCGTGCAATCGTCCATGATCACTTCGGCGATGACGTGTTTATTGCTTTGCCTTGTTGCTCCTGCGAAGCTCTTCAAGGTTACGGTGTCACTCTCGACAATTTAACATCCATTTTGAGCGGTGTTTATTCGTATGAGCGTTTTGGGGACAGATTCTTTGCTTCGGTTTGTAGACAATGCTTCAGTTGCATTTTAGGTGGTGCTAGCAAGTATCTACTAAAGTCTTTAATGTCTTAGTCGTTGTTGTTGTTTTTGATGAGTTCAGAGATTTCGTTCATACTGTGTTTCCCCTCGGGACCACTGTTTCCGTTTGGATATGTAGTTGCATTTTTGGCCTCTTGGTTATCTTTGCAGAGCAGGGAAGCCATACGAGGTTCAGCATTAGCCTTCATCGAGATAGCTGAAATCCTGAGTCCGTCTCAACCAAACCTACACCGCCAACTCAACGGTGCCAACTTCAAACATACTCCGAAGCCTACAAAGGGTTTACCGGAATGAAGAGGGCATGATATTTAGATTGGAGCCATTTACGTGCAAGTGTCACCTCGGCGGCACTATCCGATGCAACTAATAAAAAAACAGGCCATAGCCTTGCATGAAATTCCGCATGAATCCCTCAAGGCAACCATAACTCAAAGTTTTTTAGGTAAATATTGCGGAGAGTACCTGATATATCTATATGTATATATATATATATATATATATATATATATATATATATATATATATGTATATATTTATATATATATATATATATATATATAAATATATATATATATACATATATATATATATATATATATATATATATATATATACATATATATATATATATATATATATATATATATATATATATAAATGAGACTTTTGTCATAAAATTATTTTTGGTGGCGCCATCTGTGAATGAGATAGTGAGTTAGAAAGTTGCATCTCTCCCTGACTTCCAGTGAAAGTTTGGTGACATTCGGCTTTGTGGAAGCGACGTTATTGCATCTAAAGTGGCAGTATGTTTGTGTCATCGGTACAAAAATTACTTTCAAACAAAGAGCTAATGTCAAATTTTGTTTTAAAATTGGTAAAACGTTTACCGAAACATTTGAATTGATGAAATAAGTTTATGGCGATGATTGTCTATCTCGTGCCAGGGTTCATGAGTGGCTTACACTTTTTAGAGATGGTCATGAGTACATAAATGACAATGAACATACGGACCGCACAAAATCAGTCATCACCGATTACTCCATCAAAATTGTGCATTAGTTTATCAAAAATGCGCCGAAATCATCGTTGAAATTCGCAGAATCGGAGTTGAATATCTTTAAAACATCGACTTATTGCATTTCAACCGATGGTTTGGGCTTACGAAAGGTCTGTGCATGTTTTGTTCCACACAAGTCAAGGTGTGTTCCAAAATAAATGAGACTTTTGTCATAAAAATCCACTCTTGTGACTGATTTTTTGACTAGAATCGCATTTTAATCCTCAATCACTAACCGTATTCGCCTGATATGGCACCTCGTGACTTCTACCTAAATTTGCGATTTGGCCATGAAAGGAAAACGCTTCGCGTCCGTAGAGGGCATCCAAAAGGCTTGTACCGACATCCTGAAGGACATTCCGGTCAATGACCTGAAACACTCTTTCGAAAAGCTTTTGGATTGCGCAAAACAGTGTGTCGAGGCCGGAGGAGACTACAGTAAGTAGCTCTGACACCCATTTCCTCTGGCAATTGGTTAGATCTAATTTTCACGAATGCCTATCACGAGGTGGTGGTTAATCCAACTTACTGTATGGAAAATCTTTTCAAAAATAACCCTTCACCATTCTGCACTTTCAGTTGATTATTCCATCTCTGATGACACAAACAGCCTTCCGTATAATAGCTCGATTGTATTTGATTTCCGTAATGCTGACTATGATAGCATTTAGAGTTATATTTCGAATGTAGACTGGACTAGTAGGCTTTCGACGCTAGATGTAGATAATGCAGTAAACTCTTTCTACCAGACCATATTTGACGCTGTTGGAAGTCATACACCAAAAATCAAAAAGAGGAATAAACTATCTGAGCCGTGGTTGGACAGTAGTCTTTGACATTTAAGAAACAGAAGGAATAAGCTCCACATAATTATACATAAAGAACCTAATGTTAGTGATGAAATTAAAAACGAATATAATTAACTGGCAAATGAATTTAGATTGAAGTTACGGGAGGCCTATGCAACGTATGTTAATTTTATTGGCGAAAACATAAACAAAACCCAAAGAAGTTCTTTAATTTTGTAAATATTAAGCGCAAAGCTCATGGTTATCCTAAACAAATGACCTATGAAGACCGCAGTTCCTCTGTCCCGGAAGAAATCTGTAATTTCTTCGCAGATAATTTTCAATCCGTGTATTTGTTATCAAACACCTCATCTCATGCAGATAACACTAATGCCGTTTTTGAAATAGCGCTTCAGGAACTCTTAGTTTGTGAAGATGTTATCATTAATGCAATTAAAACACTTGATCCGAACCGTGGTCCTGGCCCAGATTTACTTCCGCCTTATTTTCTATACCAGTGCAGTGAAGTATTAGTTTTACTTCTCCGTATCATTTTTAATAAGTCACTCGTAAGCGAAAAGTTTCCAATACACTGGAAATCTTCTCACCTGACTCCAATTCATAAAAGCAAAAGCAAAGGGAGTGGTCAAAATTATAGAAGAATTGCCATTTTATCCGCCATCCCAAAATTATTCGAGAAAATAGTATGCTCTAAAATATCGCCGGCAATGGAGCAACATCTCAATGACCGGCAGCATGGCTTCAGGAAAAACCGATCCACAACCACCAATCTAACAGTTATGATCTCATTCATACTTTGCGCAATGGAAAAAGGGCACCAGGTTGATGCAATTTATACTGATCTTAGTAAAGACTTTGATCGCGTCAATCATACGATTCTGTCAGAAAAATTGCGCAATTTCGGAATCAATGGCCCATCGCTTCGCTGGCTAAACTCTGACTTCAAAAACTGGACTCAAAACGTTAAATTTAAAGGGTATATGTCCAAAGAAATTCAATTCTACTCCGGTGTAACTCAAGGCAGTCATTCGGACCTATTCTTTTCAACATATTTATATCAGACTTTTCTGATGTGTTGTTCGATATACCCCATTTATTTTATGCGGATGATCTCAAATTATACTATGGGATAACACCCCACAGGGATTCGATATTCTTACAGAACAAGATAAATGCTCTGCCTGGCCAACACAAACCACCTATACCTGAACCTCGAAAAATGTCAGATGATTAGTTTCTCTCGCAGAACTTCAATTTTATTAGCTGATTATCACCTCGGTAATACTAATCTTTCCCGAACAGACAGCATAGTAGACCTCGGTGTCTTCTTGGATAAGAAACTCCCTTCTAATTTGCACTATGATGAAGTTCTCTGCAAGGCTAATAAAATGTTAGGCTTCATCAAACGGCGTGCTAAAGAATTTCAGTATGTGTGGGTAACAAAGACATTATACATATCATAAGTCCGCCCTAGTATCGAATATGTATGTGTTGTTTGGCATCCTGTTACTGATGTTCATACAGAAAGATTTGAGTCTGTTTAAAAACAGTTCCTGCTATTTGCTTTACGATCTTAATATGACCCACGTAACTTTCAGAACTTGCCTTTATATGAATATCGGTTGTCCATTCTAAATTTATCTTCACTTGCCTCCCGTAGAATTATGTCATGCGCTTGCTTTGCATTTGAGGTCCTCCGTGGTACCATTAAAGCTCAATATCTGATTGACAGGATATCCTTGAACGAACCAGTAAGATTTACAAGACATTCACGTTTGCTGGTGGAAAGTCGACATCTTACCATCTACGGTGAAAATGAACCAATTAATAAATATTGCAAAATATTAAATAGCCTGAGCCATTGCTTTTCCCCAACCATATCCAAACTATAGTTTAAAACTAATCAATCAATGTTTCTCTCTTCCTAGTCCTATATTTTTAACTTGTATTTTTGTAAGTGTAACCTATATTTTTAACTTTTATTTTGTAACTTTTAACTTGTATTTCTTTGTGATAATTTATAATTTTGATGTAATACCTGGTTTGGTAAATAAATAATGAAATACCTTACAAAATTTATTTTATAATTGAACTTTGAAGAGGTTACTATTTTACATCTGCATACAAAATTTGATGTTTTTAGCTTAAGTGGTTTGCAAGAAAAACTGCAGTGACCACGGACGGATGGTCGGACAGGTTGCGATTTTAGTAGGGTTTTGTAAAATTATTTTAAGAAACCCTAAAAAGATTTCATTGTCTTCCTGAAATGTTCGCTAATATTTTTAACGTAACCAATTTTTTTATATAAATTTTTCAATAGTGGAACTTTTTAATTTTTTGAACCAAGCATCACAGATAACATAATCCGTCGTGGCAAAATAATGCAATTCTCTGCCAAATCTCTTTATTCCATGTCTATTTTCAAACATTTCCATTCGCCAATTTTACGTTTTCATATCAAACTTTCAAATAATTCCATACAAAGCGAAAAAAAGTATCATGAAAGCCCTTCCGTCTTTGCTAACCGATAAAAAGTGCGCCAAAAGCTTATATAATATTTTGATGCATCATTTCGGCCCAGACTGAAAATCGCTGTTTAAAATATAACTAGGGTTTGCCTAGAAAGAAACAGCGAACGAACGAATGAGAATTTTATGACTTATTAACTATGTAATAAAGCAACTTGCGAAGGAAATTGACACTCCAACAAAACCAGCAACAGCGTTAAGAGTTGAATAGGGGCGGTTGTGACAGTGTTTCAGGTCAACCTTTTCGCTTGCGTCAATGCGATGGGTAAATAAAAGTAAAGAAAGGGATGATTGAGACCTTTTTTATCGCCATAATTTTACAAAGTTGCTGATTTGGTTGTCCTGTAAATTTATCTATGATTAAAGAATATTTTCCTACGCATTTCAGAGAATGTATTTATATTCTATAAAGATGAAATCACTCATTCATTTGCAAATCAAAAGACTGGAATTTTTAATTATGGACCATAAAATGAAAACAGCTATTGGTAATGGTGACTGTAAGAAGATATTATCGGCAGTCTTTTGTAATAATATCCTTAAGAATGTCCTTTTTGGAGGGTGCTTTGATGATGGTACTGACATAGTTGAAATTTCAAGTGGAAAATTTCCTAAATTACGTGGGATTGAGATGAAATCATTAACTCTTTGTCGAAATTATTCGTCCTGGACACTTGATCTTCCATTTGAATAGCGCTTGCGGGATTGACGATCGATTTATCTTTTGAACTTCCCCTAGTTGATTTTGATTTTTTAACATCACTGAAAAATATAGTGGTCGGGATTCTGTGGGATAACATCAAGTTATTTCTCTGATGTGAGTTATGAGTAAATAAAGCAAAGAAACATTTTAGAAATGCGAGCATTTCAATTTATGAAAAGCATTATTTTGGTGATTCCAAGAAAATTGTGGAAAGGGTATGAATCAAATAAATTATGGATTGGAATCTTGGAAATATTTATAAATATCTTTATGTATTCATCTTATAGGCTCTGTGTTTTATTGCAATGTACTTTTCTATTTCAAAACTTCAAGGAAGAAAATGTTAGCTTGAAGAAAAGATTTGAGTTTAAACTATACACCCAAGATCCCAGAGCCTAACTACTGCTTAAGAGTATTTCAATAAAACATTTCAATTATTAAAAATCTTCTTAACCTACTAATGCTGCTTAGCTACTCGTAGATTGTTTCAAAAGACAAAATAAAATGCCATAACAATGATTATAAATTAAAGGCTCCCATAATTTTTTCTGCACGCATAAATTAAATCTTTCTTGGGAATTCCATTATTTGAAAAAATCATATTTCAAGTGCACCATTTACTCCCATCAGCGATTTACCCTTCAGCATTGTAATTTATTATCCTTAACCTCCTACGTATACAGACCCTTTTTTCTCCCGTAACAATACAAAACTTTTATTCACCGAATACCGCCCGCGAAATCGCGTCACCGTCATTGTCCCAAAAGAATTTGAAAATTTTATTCAAATTTTGTAACCCAATTACCGTTTTAATCCTACCGGATTCCACTACAACCCGCTTTTATATTCTAAGCTCTTTATTTTTCCTCGCTATCTCTTCGATTCTTTTTTCATCTCGCCTAACGTTCATGATTTCATTCTCTTTTTCTCTTATCCGACAAAAGTGTTTAGAGAGAATCGGGCTTGCTACGTCAATCATCTCTTTCTTTTCTTCTATTCTTTCACTTTTCGTTCGTCTTTCAAGAATAAACGCCAAATTTGATTGGATGAAAGCATGGGTAAAGTGAATTGTGAATACGAAAACAAAGAAAAAAAATTTTCTCAAAAAATTGGACCGTTCATTTTTCTTCCTTTTGAGATTTACATGCTATCATCATACAGCGTTGATTCCTTCTGAATGCTTGGCACGTCATCCGCACGATATCCGATGGGAAATCAAAAGCTGAATAAAAGGAAATTTAATTCCTCACAATTATGCTGGACTGAGGAAATGAGTGAGGAGATTATGATGGTAGGAGAGTTCTTTAGGGTTTGTCAGAACCAATTTTTGCATTCGAATTTAGAGGACACTCACTTTTCCTTCAATTTCAAATAAAGATTTAAATCAAATCAGCAAGCTCTTTTCTGAGAGCATAGACCAGTAGATGTGTACATTTCAAATCCTCTACGAGGATACTTGTGAGCACGTGGAGCCAACTACTCTTATATACTCGGAATTGCTAATACGAGCATCAGGTTCAGATTACTCAATGCAAGTCTGCAAATTGCTGCAGACTGTCCACCTGTGCTTTTTAGTTGGTCGAAAACCATGGCTAGGTTCCAAAACCAAATTGAGTAAGTGTGGTAAGAAAGAGAGAGATAATGGGATTTTGCATGTACAGGGTTATTCAATTTCATTTTGCTTAGAAAGATTTAAATGAAATCCCATGTTTCTCTTGTAGCTAAAATGAAGCTTCTTCTTAATCCTCCTTTTTAAGTATCTTATTTGAAATGCAAAAGGCGCCAGTGGATGCACGTGTCCAATTTGAAAGGATGCACATTAATTTAATCATATTTTTTTCTAATTTTGTACTGAATTACATATATGGCGCATTGTATGTGCATTCGTATCAAAATCAGCTAGATGTTTTCTTACAATTCCTGATCAAAAAAGAGATTTACATTTGTACGGAAAATACGGTAAATTTCTCGTATGTAGCGTAAGATTTCGAAAAAGAATTTGGCTTGCCTGCTACTAGAGTTCTTACTGCAATTTTTGTAGCACCACATGGGTATTTATTAACATAAAAAGAATATGGCGACGTTTGTATTTAGAGACCCTTTGTAGAGGCGCAAATATTTTGCTAATAAAATTGAGTTGCACACTAAAGGATTACTAATTGAAAATCTGCGTATAATAAATTCTTATAAACATAATTGTACAAATACTGGTTTCGTCCTTCCCACATTTGCTGTTTACACATTACTCAGTGGTTAAAACACAAAAGTGATAATTTGTCGTCTTAAGTAGCTGAAATAGTTAATTTTATAAGATTTCCATAAAAGTATAGTCAGCACTTGCATTGCCAAGAATATAAACATTTTCAATTCTTTTCTAAACCATCAGGGGCCGCCATTTTAATTTAAGCGATTGCTTTTTGATTATTTTCACAGATATCAGTCGTTTAGTCTGAACTGCTGTGCTAAATCTTATTCAAATTGGAGTTCTATACTGAACAGCACAAATGTTTTCGATTTTTGTTGAAAACGGCTGCTAAAAATAAACCCTTTTTTCGACTTTTTTATTTGTCATCCGATTTGCATAATTTTTTGCAGGTTAAATTAACTTGCCTTAATAACTTACAATTCAAGTTTCATTAGAATCTGTTGAGTAGCTTGGCTACTAGAGGGCTACAAAAATAAAAACAGTTATTCAAGTCCTCCCCTTGTATAGGGAGACCCCCCTTAAACATCTTAAAATATTTTCTTGCACTGCAAATTTTGAGGCGCACCACTTTGGACCTACGTAGAAAATTTCCTCATTCTAGCTCATGTGGCTTGCGAGAAAACTTGCTGCTTTATAAATACTTGCTTACTGCTTTATAAATACTTCCAAGTTAAGCTATTAAAAACGTTGCCATGAAAAATATTCATTATTTCAGTTGCTACTAAAATGGCGGATTGCGCTTACCTTCTGACCTTTGGGGGCCGCCATTTTGAATGCATGCATTTCATTTATGATTATTTTGAATCTTTGTGTGTTAGAATCTCATCAATTTGTGTGCCAAATTTCGTTCAAATCGGTGTTTCACTCTAGACAGGGCAAAAGTATTCAATTTTTAGTGAAAATGGCATGTTAAAAAATATAAGGTTTTAAATTTTCGACTTTATATATATATATATATATATATATATATATATGCATATATATATATATATATATATATATATATATATATATATATATATACAGAAATATATATAAATATAAATACATGTAGTCATCATTATTTTTATATTGGTCTTCGTTTTACCGTCGATACATTTTGTGTCTGGTGCTTTATGCATGTACGCTAGGTAGAGTCAAACCAACTCATATAATCTGTGCTCACCCAGTCTTGATAGTAGATACCTGCTATGAAGATCTTTGCTAGAGTTTATTGTCGCTTTTACAATCGGAGGTACGAGTGGTCTAAAAAGGCTTGTTTTTCGTTCAAAGGGCTATTGTTTGTGCTAGGTAATTAAATTACACAAGTAGGGGACGAAGTCTGAAACCCACTTCTTACGAAGTTCGGATATTTGGAAGGAGGTTTTGTAGGGTCAAATTCAGAAATTGAGCTTTTATTCGTTTCTGAAGAACCGATATTTTCTTTAGGTTGGTTATTATCAGAAATAGTACTGTCTCCCATCAGCCTGTTGTCTAGAGGATCTGGAAGGTTAACAATGTTGTTAGTAATAAATGGTTTGATGTTGTGAATAGTGTTAATATTCATGTTTTTGTTGTTAGTGGAAATAATAAATTGTTATGAACATATAAATACAGGTGTTGTCCTTCTCACATTTGCTGTTTATACAGTAGCTATCACACAAAGGTGATACTTTGTCGGCTTAAATAGCTCAAATAGAAAATTTCAAAAGGTTTCCATAAAAGTTCAAACAGCACTTGCGTTGCAAATAATATAAATTTTTTTAAATCTTTTCTGAACCATCGGGAGCCATCATTTTGACTTCTTATTGAAAATGGCTGCTAAAAATATTGAGCTGTGAATTTTCGACTTTTTAATTTGTCATCTGATTTGCATTTTTTTTTCAGGTTAAATTAACTTGCTTTAATAACTTATAATTTAAAATTTCATCGGAATCTGTTGAGAAACTTGGCTGCTAGAGGGCTGCAGAAATAAAAAAAAAATTTGATTCACTCCCCTGTATGGGGAGTACCCCCTTAAACACTTTAAAATGTTTACTTGCACTGCAAATTGTGATCGCTAGAGGGCCATGAAAACATAAAAAAGTCGCATTTTTAAACCGCCGCCATTTTGAAAATCGCACATACATGATCACCAAACTGTCAAAGTGACTAGATCTAATTGATTTCTATCTTGACATCATGTTTCGGAGACATCTGATCAAAATTGCAACTTTTAGAAGACTTTGAAATTTTGAGCTTCAACTGGCCGCCATTTTTTTTGCAATCTGACTTCCAGTTTTTTACATAACTCTTTAGATACTTATAGTTTCTATCAAACTACCGAATTCCATTAACATTGGTTGAAAGCTTTGGTCAAAACTACAACAACAAAATTTTGTACGTTTTTCGACCTTTGAGCGGCCGCCATTTTGTTACAGCCGTACCGATTTCGGATTTTTTATTGTGAGATTCATCTTATATATCGTTAAACCTATTTACCACATTTCATGCAAATCGGAGCTACACTTTGTTCAGAATAGAAACCACGATTTTTCGTTTAAAGTGGCCGCCATTTTGTTTTCGCCTGGTCAATATAGCTGGTTCACGATCTTAACTGAGATATTTACTCAATACACCTTGCCTGGAAATTTGGTGAAAATCCGAGCAAAATTGTAACAAATGCACAGATTTCGTTATATCCCATATATATATATATATATATATATATATATATATATATATATATATATATATATATATATATATATATATATATATACATATAAACTCTCCGCAATAGGTAAATTTCTCTCAAGAAATTTACCTTAAATACACAGAATAAACACTTTCGTAGTACAAGAAACCAGATGGCATGGCAAAGATTCATTTGACATGTGAACACACACCGTATTTAAAAGCGAAAAACGTTCATTGTGAACATCACATGATGAATGGCCTGTTCAATTCACATCAAGACTAAATTCTTTAATATATGGCTGTTCAACTTTCACGTCCACACTGAGGGAGGAGGCAATAAAGAGCGAGTTTCTAAGTACCCTGGAACCCCTTATCGATGCATTATCATCGTATGACATAAAAATTGTTGAAGGTGGCTCTAACGCAAAAATTGGCCAGGAAATTGTGCATAGAGGAACAATCGGAAGGTCTTCATGCACAGATTAGCGACAACGAAAAGCTCCCGGTAGACTTCGCGACTAATTTACTAAGAGACTGGCCTGCGGATATCAAAGAAACAAAATTATTGACTACTGCACATATTACTTGACCCGGGAGATCTAATACTCGCAGTAGAGAACGTGAGCATCTCTAGCATAGTATACTCATATAGTATCCACACTCAATCAACCCTCCGGAAAATCCGAACACAAGCCGAACAGCGAGCCATAAATCTTCGGTAGCAGGTAGGTAGGTAAATGCTAACGTGAGGATTCGCGAGAATATAAACATATGCTTCGATGAGAGATTTCAGGATTACCATATCTCAAAAAATTAATAACTTTGCAGAAAAACAAATTCGTTCCATGCAATCTTTTAGTTTTTTAAAGATCTAGAAGCACTCCTATGTTCTGAAATGTGTAAAAGAACACGTGCGTTGGAAATTTCATTTGCTTTTTGCTTTGTTTCCTGAACGCGCCAGGCCTGGGCTCTGCTGACGTGCCTTGAATCAGCAGACCGGCCCCTGGGAAAAGTGTGCAACACAGGGTAAATGAAAGGTGTATCAAGTTTTGTGTGCTGCCATCCATTGTCACCCAGGTCATTTTACGTATGCGTTGATTTGGAAAAGCAATCCTCCAAGCGTTCCCCGATGAGGTGGCTTATTGCCAAACTTAGTATTAAAAGCAATCAGAACTATTTTTATGTCGTTTGTAAGCAATGAGTTGAATAGTATTTCCAGGTGATCGAAGAAGATTTCCTTTGTTTCTGTGTCCTATTTGTCAGTTAGACTGTGTAATTTAATCAACTGGATTTTGAAGGATTTTGCTTTTATATGCACCGTAAACATTTGCTCATTGACAGTCTTAAAATCAGTGACGTGCAGTTTGAGGTATGGATCCACAACTAAGACCAATTCAAATTTTTGCTTCTTGAATATTGAGTGCGATCTTTCTCTTAGCACTACAGCCCCTCTCGGGCCTTTACTTACTGCAAATAGGGCTTCCAACTGTCTCGGTCCATTGACCATGTCTTCGAATTTTGAAATCCGAGCAGCGATAAACTATCTAAGTCGACCAAATCAGACCAGCGTTTCCTCGGTTTACCCACTGGTCTCCGGCCTTCAGTTCTCACAACCAATACCTTTTTGGGTATCCGTTGTTCGTCCATACGATTCATGTGTCCAGCCCATCGCAGCTTCCGCAGTCTTATAATCGTTGAGACCTCCGGCTCGTCAAAAATTTCATACAGCTCATGGTTGTATCGAATTCGCCATTGGTCCCCGTCTATCTTTCCTCTGATTATGCGCCTCAGAACCCGTCGCTCAATCGCGTTCAATATATTTGTGGATAATTGGGTTAGTGTTTATGGTACACACTCATAGCGTAACACAGGTCTGATCACAGATGTGTATACTTGGAGCTTTGTTTTCCTGTGTGCGCGACCCCATATCACCTCAAGTCCAGTTCGTCTCTTGAATCGGCAATACATTGAATTTATATTGACTATTTGTAATAAACATAAGCAGTCGAGCAGCCCCGTGGTGATCAGGAGTGGCTTGCTCCTGACGAGATAAGGTGGTCACTCCGTCGAAACTGCTCAGTTTTTTGTATTACCAGTTTAAAGTAAACAACATCCGTCAAGTTTCCATCCTTTTTGGCAGAGATGAGTGGTTCACTTCGGCCACTTTAACATCTTTAGGTTTGACATTCCCCTGGTAGTGCAACGATCTTCTTCGGAAAAAGTAACGGTTGCTTTTTGTAAAATGTTTGCGTTTGTCTCAAGCCCCCGGTTCCGCTAACTTTAACGAGGCAAAAAAAAATGTTGAAGTACTGTAGAGTAGCTTAATTGACACATAATATAGCATTTCTAAAGATAATAGAAATTTATCGGTACGTCTCGTAGAATAGAGTACGCGTGATAAGTATTTTGTAGTGTAGCTTCGTGGCTCGACAAAAACCCGCCTCATATGGTCCATTCCAAGGCTCTGTTGCAGGTTTCAAAACAATGTTGAGTCTCCTAGGGATGGGGAGTAAGTCAGTCGGCCACATATATTCCAACAGTATGGTTATTACTTTCAATTCCGTTACTAGCGACAGAAGGCTCGCTTTCACCCTCCTACGTCAGTGCATTAAGAAAATTAATAGCGAGAGGAAGTGTAACTAAGGTTTAGTAGCAGAGCTGTATGTGTATTTGTAATTATTGGTTGCCAATACGATTGAAGGAGGCTGTAATCTGGAAAGTGTAAATAATTTTCTTATTTTGAAGTCAACGTGAATGGAAGAGGCACTTAAAAAAGTAGAAATTGGTCGTGGCATAAATACCGCGAATAGAGCCTTTTGCTTTGTACTTCCCATTCGAAGGTTCAGAGTTATTCGTACGTAAAATAAGCTTTGTATTTACGAGTCACAAGTCAAACCTTTGCTATTATATAGAAGCAAAATATGGGCTCTGACGAGCAAAGAAATGGCAGTGGACATATTGAAACGAGCAGTGCTTCAATAAATTGATGGCTCTGTAAAACAAGAGACAGGATGGAGAGGACATTATAATGATTAGTGGCTGAAATTATAAGACGAACTACCTCTATCTACATGCGTTAAGCTACGCAAATTGTGTTGGGCAGACTATATAGAAAAAATAGAATGAAACCGGCCACCCATGAGAACATTAAACGGTAGAACGCAATGTGCAAATCCAGTACGAAGACTGGGGAAGATACGATAGAAGCCGAGACTTAGTCCTTGCTGGGAGTGATTAATTGCTGGACAAGGTCATAGACTTGTGATGATTGAAGGAAATTAGTCTTGGAGGTCCATGCCCAGCTGGGCTACTGTTCCATAGATGATAATAATGATGAAGCCATCAAATCAATCTTCATAACCAGATGTACGACTTTTGCATTTATAAAACATTAAATCGCCAGTTGCATATTTTTCATGTATGCATAATTTGCATGTCATGCATTGTACGATTATCCCTTACTCTCTAAGAATACTCAAACTGTTCACGCTTAGTGAAATTTACCATCCTCATCCTTTTCAGCTGCTGTGACGATTCCTCTTATCTGTTTAAGGTAATTGTTTTTTTTTAACTTTATTCTTGCTAGTCTTATTTCCAATTATTTCTAGGAACTTTTTTTCTTCTCCACAGTCTTACCAGAGTTTTATTTACAGTCCCATAAGACTTTCTTTTTCTTGTGTAACTGTGTCAGTAGTACTTCTCGTTTTTGAATTTTGTCTTTATTTTTTGATCATGGTTGAGCTAATGGAAATCCTCTTTTCTCACCAGGTAATGAAGTACTGGGCTTATTCACCCTTTTTATTTGGGTTGCCGAATTTGTTTACGTGTTTTAAGTCTCTGATGTTGATTTGATTCTGAGATTACGTCCGAAATCGAGGGTAACTTGCTTGAGATGCGTAAAGTTGGTACTGGTATGTTACTTTCAACAGTCAATTAAAAGCCAACAGCATCGTCTTGCAAATCTTGATTTGCAGCATCAATTTCGTTTATGCAGTGCTTACAGCTATGTATGTCGTTTCGAAATTTTCAGGAATTATGATCCTTCTTCTCTTTCTTTTCATGTCACGTCCTTTCCCTAAAGAAAACTGGATTTACCTGTTCACGGAAGCTAAATAAAACTGACTGCATGTGGATTAGCCGAAACATCACATTGGCTTCGTATCAAAACGGATCTCTCATTTAAACTTCTCTGAAAAAAATTTATTTCGGTTTGACATCGGAGTAAACACAAAGAACGGAAACAAAAAAAATATTGTATTTCTCAAGTGATTCCTTTAGTAAATACACAAAAGTGCTTTAGGGTAAAAACGGTTCCCTGAACTGATTACCCATTCTGTTGTACCGGAAAATACTTGCTCGTAAACAAAGACACGCATCACCGTTGAAATGATGAAAAAAGAAAACAAAAATCAGTAAAAAATTGCAACAACCTACCATCGGTATGTACCATTCAATGCGAAAACGCCCAGCAATGAAAGGAAAAACGAAATGTTTCCTATTAATTAAAAATGAACACGGAATCCGGATTCTCTTCCATAACTGCTAAAACATCAAAATGAATAGAATGAAAATTGGTGGTAAGTTCACCTCAAACTTCCTTTCAATCGCCAGTCACTTTGGATTAAGCAGTTTATGCCGTTTCTGACCAGAGTTTTTCAAATATCTTCTCTTTCAGGACAACTTTAGGTAAACACATCAGGAATGCCTCGAGAAGTGAGCAAGATAAACGCAACGGCAAAGCGGTCACTGTTACTTCAGGGCTACTGAGCTATAAATATACATGAAAATATATTTAGGCTTGGTTAGGAAATAGGAAAGAAATCCTTTTTTCTCGGTTCAATGAAATGAAATGGTTTAGTATATGAGCATCATTAGTCATGGGTGAAAATGAAAATGAGCTTTATCAAGCCGGAAAGAAGCTCATTGACGGTAAAAGGATGCTAAGGGTAACCTCTACCTTCTTTGTCCTTTCAATGTCGAACAGTATTAGAATTCGTGAGCTAGAGGGCAAAGCTCTGTTTGTTTGCTAATTAGTGAATTTGGATTTGAATGATTTACCCTGAGCGTAGAAGCGCAAAATGTATTTATTTTGGATAAGGATTAAGGTGAATTTTCTACGTAGCCGGGGGTTTCACACGTATTGATTGGTTTTGCCTAGACAATGATTGAAAAAAGGGTAAAATGTTTTGTTTCCGGAAAACAATTAGTAAATCAAAGCTTTAATTTCGTGATTTTGGGAAGTTTGTGGCACAGCTTCAAGGCAAATTAATTTGTGTGTTTTTGATTCATTCAATCTGAGATTTAAATCGGTTTTTATATGATACAAGGAATTTTAAGTGTTATGGTATGCAAAGGTAAGAGGAATTTATATTAAATGAGAATGAAAGTTAGTCTTAGCTTTCTGTGTCTGTGTTTAAAGGAAACAATCTGTTCATTCGTTTTGCTTCAGGGTCCACTTTGCTTTAAAGATTTTGATTCATGCGTGAACGTGACTGATCGCAATACTATCCATAAAGTGGAAGCTTTACCGTTAGTATATTTGCAAAAGTTATATTTTTATAAATAATTTGTTAGATTACTTATAATGATTGCTGAAGTTTCTCTTGAAGAACATAAGTCAATATAAAATCCGGAAGCGGTCGTTTTAGTGAAACAAGGAACATGACATTTGTGGATTTTATTCCTTGGTATTTGTTGTCTCCTCCAAATGAGTTTTATACCCTCAGTGCTTATCTGACGCCTAACGAGGCAATGCGATCCTTTCGACCCAAACTCGATGCCCTGGAGGACGCTGTCTCGAACACAGAGGGCCACATGCTGGTCGGGGGAGACTTCAACGCTAGAGCCATCGAATGGGGTATGCCACAATCCGACCCAAGGGGAAAGCAAATCTTGGACATGGCGGCCAGAACAGCGCTTTTTGTCCTAAATACTGGTAACACCTCTACTTTCCGCCGTTGGGGTTGCGTAGGAACCATACCCGATGTGACACTCGCTTCGGAGTCCCTGGTACCTAGAGTACACAACTGGCGAGTACTAGTGGACTACTCGGCTAGTGATCACCAGTATATAGCTGTTGAGGTTCACGACGGTGCCACTCTGCGTGCATATGCCCAAACTTCCATCCTCGGATGGAGGACTGGGAGGATGGACGTCGAGAAGTTCACTGACGCGCTTACGGCAGGCGCACCGTTGCTGGGAGCTCCGCCAGGGAGTGGAGGGCCTACAGCCAAGGACTTGGTGAACTCAACTATGAGTACCATCATAGCTGCTTGCGAGTCTTCCATGCCCCGCCGGAGACCCCGACATGGTAAGCCTCCAGTATACTGGTGGTCAAACGAGATCGCCGAACAAAGAAGCGAGTGTCACAAACTTCGGCGAGAGGCCCAGCGGGCGCGAACACGCGAGGAGGCAGACACTAGGCTAGCAGCATACAGGTCCGGCAGGAAATATCTTCGCAGGCTTATTAACAAGAGCAAGGCCCGATGCTGGCAAGACCTCGTGGACGATGTAAATAGGGATCCGTGGGGCCTTGGCTACAAGCTGGTCATGGGGAAACTTGGCGCCCTACGGAAGCCTTGTATACATGACGCGGAAAAGATGGACGCGATAGTGCGGGGTCTCTTCCCCGCCCATCCCGTCCGTGTTGACGCTGTCCATGGTGAAACAGCAGTCGAGTGCCCACTCTTCACACAGCTGGAACTGGAGGAGGCAGTCCTCTCCCTGAAAGCGAGGAAGGCTCCAGGTCCAAATGGTGTTCCAGCTGAGGTTTTGCAGCTCGTCTATCACCATTGTCCTGACTTGCTGCTCAGCACATTCAACGCTTGCCTACGGGACGGCGTTTTCCCGGTACGATGGAAGGTGGCGAGGCTCGTGCTGGTCAGCAAGGGGAAGGGAAATCCCGAATCGCCGTCTGCATACCGCCCGTTATGCATGCTAGACACGGCTGGGAAAGTGCTAGAGAAACTCATCAAGGGAAGACTCACTGACGCGATTCGTGCTTCTGGGGACCTATCTCCTCGGCAGTACGGCTTTAGAGCAGGACGTTCTACCATCGATGCGATTGCAGAGGTGGTGAACGCGGTCCAAAAGGCAGAGGCATATAGTCGCACCAAGCGACGGATCGTCCTGTTGGTGAAACTCGACGTCAGGAATGCCTTCAACTCCGCTAGATGGGTGGATATTCTGGATACGCTGGAAAACTCTTTTCAAGTTCCAGAATATCTAATGCGGCTTTTGAGGAACTACCTAAAGGACCGAAGCCTGCTCTACGACACGACACAGGGCCAACGAAGGATGGAAATTACATCGGGTGTTGCCCAGGGATCTATCCTTGGTCCGGACCTGTGGAACGTGTCCTACGACGGGCTACTGAGACTTGACATGCCAGATGAGTCGCGCTTGGTCGGCTATGCGGATGATGTTGCGGCTCTGGTCGCCGGACGCACCGTTGAACAAGCGCAACTTAGGCTAGGTATGCTGATGCGCCGAGTGAGGGACTGGATGACTGCTCGCGGGCTCAGTTTAGCACTGGAGAAAACCGAAGTGGTCATCTTGACAAAAAAGAGAATCCCTAGAGTAAGGATGATCAGTATTGGAGATATACAGATCGAATCGAAGCCAGCGGTGAAGTACCTGGGGCTACTGATCGACTCGAAGATGAGTTTTTCTGAGCAAATCAGGGCAATGGCCGAGAAGGCTGCTTCGGGAATATCGGCCCTGAGCCGACGTATGGCCAACGTAGGGGGACCCAGCCCATCAAGAAGACGCCTCTTGATGAGTGCTGTAGGGTCAGTGCTACTGTACGGAGCAGAGGTATGGGGCGACGCTCTCAGCAAGGAGGTATACCGAAAACGATTGGCACAGGTACAGAGAAGAGGAGCACTGAGAATTGCATCTTCGTATCCAACAGTCTCCGACTCGGCGGTGAGAGTGATTGCAGGCGTGATACCTGTCGCCCTCCTTGCTAGAGAGCGCCGCGCTATTTACCTGCGCCAAAACGAGGATGCGAGGGAGATCGTTATCCGCGAGGAGAGACAACGCTCGCTCAACGATTGGCAGCAGTCTTGGAGGAATTGCACGAAGGGAAGGTGGACTGCGCGCCTCATCCCGGATGTGAGACCGTGGCTAAATCGAAGGCATGGTGAGACTGACTTCTATCTGACCCAGCTTTTGAGCGGGCACGGGTGTTTTCAGTCTTACCTGCACAAGATCGGCAAGTCACGGTCTCCCGATTGTCGGTTTTGCCCAGGAGAGGAGGACAATGCCTGTCACACATTTTTTGCGTGTACCAAATGGGCCAGGCTGCGAAGGGAACTCTACAGGGAGACGGGAGAGCTCACCCCGGATAATATAGTTGCGGTGATGCTCGAATCGGTTGACAAATGGAACCAGGTGGCACATTATGCTCGGGCAGTCCTAAAATATAAAAGGGACTCACAACAGCCGGAGGCACTGGGGCTGGGGGATCGCTCTTCTGGCAATTCCTCTTCCCCTGTCCCCTCCCGCTAGGAAAGGGACTCCCCAGCTTGAAGGTGCCCCACGGCGTAACAAAACGAGACCTGGCCCGAAGTAATGTGTAAACGGTTCCAGGCTAGGTTCTCAGATTGACAGGGGAGGTGTTTAGTGGGTAGTCCAAAGGTATCCTCCATGGGAGTCCCACACTGCCAGACTCGGCGGGCATAAATGCCTTCACCTCCCTACCACAAAAAAAAAAAAATACCCTCAAATGTGACAACGATCAGCTTTTAGACCCTTTCTATCCTTTTTAGGTCTTTGTAAAAAAAAAATTTACAAAGACCTACTAGTTTCGCGACCTGTCTGTCCGTTCCTCAAACTTTATGAAAAGGTCAGAAGTGATGGTCTCTCAAAAGTTAAGGCCTTGTCAAAAATTTAAAAAATGTTTAAGGGGGGTCGTCCCTAATAACGAATTGGCCCTTAAACATTTTTTTTTCATCAAAGGTAGTCGAGTGGGGTATCAAATGAAAGGTCTTAATTAGAACTTTTAGAATCTGAAATAAAAAATCATTTTATGAATTAGGGGGTCCAGGGGAAGGCAAAATGTACCCGAAATTTGCGTGCCCCCCCTCGCAATTGGACACCTTTCAGCCGAAAAATCTGAAAATTATCACAAGCGTGGACCTTTATGAGTACAAGGGCAACAAATACCTTAGAAATCGAAATTCGCTCAACTTTGTTCATAATAGTATGATTTGTAGAATTTACACTTTTGCCCATAAAATCAAAACGGTGCCTTTAAACTTCTTGAAATTTCGCAATTATATAGACAAACATAAGATATATGCGTTCACAAAATTTAATGGAGATCGAATCATAATCAAGTGAGTTATAGCCATTTCAATTATATGGAATTACACCAACAATAACACGTGTTTACGGTTGATATAGGGTTTTCCAATAAGAGGTGTTATTTTGATATTAAAAGAAAAATGCCACTTTTAATACAACTAATCGAATGTTTATTTCATTATAAAGAAGAAGATATGCCGTTAATAGCAATAATTAACATTGAGCAAATAACCACTACGACACGCTTCATGAAATTTTGCATAACCAAATCGCAAATTCCATCTTTGAGATCTTGAATCGACGCTGGGCTTTTGGCATAGGCCTTCTCTATCACGTGGCTCCAAAGGAAGAAGTCGCAAGGTGTTAAATCAGAAGATCTATTTAAAATAACACCTCTTATTGGAAAACCCTATATATATTTAAAATTGACTTAGGCACTTTTATTTTCTTTCAATTTGCATGAAAATTTAAGGAATAGTGTTTAATTCAGAAAAATCATTTAAGCTTGATTAAAATGGCGGCTGCACTGTGCTTATGAAACAAACTGTGCATCTTTTGTATAAATTTGAACGATTTCATATCTAAGTATTGGTTGAATAATTCAAGTTATCGATTCACGCCATTAGAAAACTTGCTTCTAACCCTAGGATGTTTACAAAGACCTTCTGGTAGGAGCACTCTCCTGCTTACTCAACTTGTTTCATCCAATATTCCGTAAATATGATTCCAACCTTCCATAATTTGTTCCAACACATGACTTCAATCTCATTTAACGTTTTGTATCACTAAATTCCAGTTCCATACATCAAGGCAACCACTTAAGTTTTGGCATAAGACCAACACTTTGTTGAATGATATGTGCATGTCTTTCAAAATACTGCTGTATAAGCACAAGTCTTTATACAATAACTGTTTCTCAAAACAAGAGAGCCTTGCCTTGGACATGTGGTGACCCCAACGTAATTTAGTGTCATTCCTCAAGGATGCAGCTTATCACTCGCAACCGATTAAAAATGAATAGCTCACTCAAGCAACGAACGCCCTTACATGCAGAAAATAATAAAGATATCACGAAATAAACAAGTTGAGCAAACAGAAGAGTGCTCCTGCCAGTAGGTTTTTGTAATCATCCTGGCATTTGAAACAAGTTTTCTAATACTTGGTTAAGAAATCGTTCAAATTTATGTAAAAGACGCAGAGTTTCTTTCATAAGCACATTGCACCCGCCATTTTGATCCAGCTTAAATGCTTTTTCTCAATACTTGGCCGATTGAAAATATTCAAATTTAACACTTTTCTTTAAATTTTCATGAAAATTGGAAGAAAATAAAATTGCCTCGGTCAATTTGCAATATGCATCAACCATCAACACGTGCTATTGTTGCTGTAATTCCATACAATTGAAATGGCTATAACTCACTTCATTATGGTTCAATTTCGATTTGTATATATAATTAAAAAATGTCAAGACACTTAATGGTACCGTTTTGATTTTGTGGGAAAAAATGAAAAATCTATAAATCATACTATTACTAACAAAAAGACCCACCGCCGTGATTATTTTGTGATTTTTCGGCTCAAAGGTGTCCAATCGCGGGGAGGGGAATACAACATTTTGGTGCATTTTGCCTCCCCCTGGAACCGTAATATATGAAATGGTTTTTTTCTTGCAGATTCTAAAAGTTATAATCAAGACCTTTCATTTGATATCCCGTTCGGCTAGCTTTGATCAAAAACATTTTTGAAGGGCTACTTCGTTATTAGGGGGGGGAGCTCCCCTTTAAAAACTTTGAATTTTGGATAGACCAAAACATTTGCGAGACCATCACTTCTGACATTTTCACTAAGTTTGAGCATTCTAATATAGCTTCTATAGTTTCTGAGGAAACTTTCTGTAACGCACGTACAAACGGACAGAAGGGCGAACAGACGGACAGACTGGTCTTTGCTAAAAATTTGTTTACAAAAACCGTAAAAAAGACTTTTTATATCGCTGATAAAGGGCCAGGTACTTGGAATACAACCTTCAGCGTATTGAAACAGCTTGGGATGGGTTTGAAGACTTCATGTGATTCAAATACTGTTAAGAAATAATGTAAAAAAGTAAAAACTCTATCCAACAAGTTGAGTAGACAGACCTACGCTCATATCAGAAGGGTTTTGTACTCAACTTACAAAATGCAGTAACCAGCATAGAATAAAATCAAGAAACATGTCAAAGACGACTTTATTGGAGAAAAAGTGAAATTCGAGGATCATAGTATTATTAACATAGTTGAACGAATTTTGGCTTCTGAGTTACCCATAAATATCTCCCTTGATAATTTTTTCAGATTTTTTAGATCACAGGTGTCCATTCGCGAGGGGGTTAACAAATTTTCCATGTATTTCCCCCCTGTGCCCCCACTGAAGCAAAAACTGTCAGTTTAAGAACTGCTTTGAAAAGCTCTCATAAATAACTTTCATTTGATACTCATATCGGCTACCTTTCATGAAATTTTTTTCAGGGGCCACTCCCATGTACTGTAGTCATCGATTCATGGCCTATTTTTTCGAGTCCTAGAATGGCTGCAACCCCTTTTGCTAGGAGCTCTCTCCCACCTCCATGACATATTTCACTTATGAGCATTAATTGTAGGTTCTCATATTCAGTCATTCATTCAATTGAATCAAGTGTTCAAAGCATGCACCTTAAACGTTGAAACTGGGAAAAAATAACTCAAAATTATTCAATCTTCGCATTTAAAACAGCCACTATTTTGTTTTACGATTACTGATACCACTAACTGAACCGATTCTCGAAGATATTTATGATACCTATGACTCTTAAAATTTTCATGCAAATCCTAGCAAAGCTGTAGTGTCTAAGTCGGTAAAAAGCGCACATGGTTCCATAGCCATATGTTTCCATAGTAATAAAGCGCATATTATACAGGAAAATTCAAATCGCTCTAACTTCGTTAAATACCATTCGATCTTTATGATAACTTCAGAAAAGATCAATCTTATAAATAGTCGTACGAGTGCTGAATTTTATTGAATTTAAGGGTACCCTTAAGATTTTATTCAAGAAAACATAAAATCGATAAATCATACGATTACTAACAAAGTTGAGTGAATTGCGAATTCTCATGTACTTGTTATTGTTGTACTCATAAAGGCCTACATTCATAATTTTTTTTCAGATTTCTCGGATGGAAGTGTCCAATCGGGAGGGGGGAGGGGGGTGGTGTACGCGAAAGGTTCGTACATTTCCCCTGCCCCCTCAGTATCGATAGGGCAATTTTAAGACTTGTTTTGAAAAGATTTCATTAAGACCTTTCCAATGACCTCCCTACTCGACTAGCAATGGCGAAAATTTTTCTAGAAGTCACCACTTCTGACCTGTCTACAAAGATTCATGGCTGTAGCTTCTATAGTTTCGGAGAAAAAGTGCAGTGACATACAGACGGACGGACGGACGAACGGACGGAAACATGTCGTGATTGCAATACGGTTTTGTATTTTAGTACAAAAACCTAAAAATCAAAACTGGTTATTATTAAACAAACAAAATAATGAATAGATCAACTTTGCATAGACAGTTTTGAATTAACTCAAAGTATAAATCTGATTCAATCCACTGCAGAGTAGGGATTGAAAAATCGATTTCGAATTTTGTCATAATTCGAGTATCGCTTTTACAAAGCCAATTTTTTTCAAATCGATTCGTAATGAACGATTTTCTAACGAAATCGGATATTCATTTTGACTTTTAATCGATTTTTAACTGGAAAAATCATAATTTGAAATTTCCACCTATTTTTGCCGATAAAAACAAAAATGACAAAGGGTCTAACGTAAACAACTCTAGCCAGATACGTGGTGGAATAGGCGGCACAAAGCGAAAGCAACAATTTATAAAATAAGCAAATGACTTGATGGAAACCCAAACCGTAGCAGATTCAGACTTTAGTTTTCAGGTATACTGAAATCGTAACGATTTAAGTTTACATCGAGTCGATTGTTTATGTTAAAAACTGCTGATTTGTGCCTTTTCCGCCACTGAAATTTAGTTCCAGGTCTGATATTGAACGCTTGAATAAACAAAAGTGCTACGTAAGTGAATGTGGTAAAATTCTTCCCTGAAAAGTGTAAAAGAAAATCAAAATCTTAGCAATTTCAATTTTAGTTTTTCAGTCAGTTCAGTTTCAGTCGTGCGAAAGTGAAAGTCGTGAAGAGAAGTCAAAGTTAGTGAGGGTATATATATTTAAAGTTAGTGAATGTGTATATATTTCTTCGAAAGTTGGGTTACATACAATGGCACCGAGTGTTGTTTGGCGGTATTTCCGCAAACTTGGAAATTGTAATGAATCGGCCCTACGCCACTGCCAACTAACACACATGCAAATTTGCTACCCTACGGCTTCCTATCTCACGTCAGTTTTGACGATTTCCCATCCCAAGTCAGTTTGGTTGGGGAATCTCAAAGTGGCAGTCTGACTCAGCCACATGGCGAAGCTAGTGGCGAGGTTGCAGTGAAAATTTTTGGAAGAGTTGTGCACGCAGTAAATTCCAGTTTTACAGAAAATAGACAACTTGAACTCTCTCTCTATCGTGAACGGGAGCTTCGTACAAAATCTACGGTGGAGATTTGGGGTTATCTGCGTCGACATTGGAAGTGCATTCAGCAAACATGGTGCATAAAGAAATGTATGTATTATTACTTAAACGTCAAATGGACATTAAATTTGCCAATTTGAAAGCCAATTGCATAAAGTGCGGCAGGGAAATGTGCTTTTATAACAGCACTACGTTATTGGCAAATCATCTAAAAACCATTCACAAAATGAAGTTGATCACCAAGAAGCGATAGAACTCTGGCACCGAGCCAAACGGTCCACATGTAAAAGGTGATTTATTTGCTAAGGTGGCTGCTGAATTATAAATATGTCAAAGGTAGTCTAACAGGAATATACAATACATACATATATATATATATATATATATATATATATATATATATATATATATATATTTATATATATATATATATATATATATATATATTTATATATATATTTATATATACATATATATATATATATATATATATATATATATATATTTATACGAAGGGCATTTCGTAAATATTGCAAAGGTTGGTACCACTGCGAGATAGTTAGCGCTGCAACAATGAGAAACTCGCCAGTAGTAGTTCAAAGCTTGAGGAAGAAGTGAGTTATTTTCTTTCATGTGTTGCATTTTTAAGTTACGCGACTTTCAAATGGAGCCTGCACGTGTCTCGGGTACTGTGACTATTGAAAACCAACGGGCATACATTAAGATTGAAACTTTACGTCAAAAAAAACCGACAGAAATCCACAGCGCTTTAAGTGAGGTTTGTAGTGAGTCAATAGTGAACCGTAGTACAGTTTTTCGTCGGTCCATACGTTTTCGTGGTGGTTGTGTTTGCATAAACGATGACTCAAGACCAGAAAGACTGAAAACACCAACCGATGAACGAAATGTAAAGCTTGTGCCTGATGCTCTCGAAGAAGATCGTCGTGTGACTTGTGAGGAACTTTCGGAAGTTACAGGTATTCCACCAACATCAGTTTACCGAATTCTGGCAAATGATTTAAAGAGAAGAAAAATTTCAGCGCGATGGGTTCCGCACAATTTGACTGGTGAAAAGAAGCATAAACGCCTGGACATTCCAACCTTGCTGAAACAAAGATTCAGTATTGAAGGTCAAACATTCTTGAATCGAATTGTTGTGATTGATGAGACATGGGTTAGAGACTTCGCGCCAGAGTTGAAATCACAGTCCAATGAGTGGAAAGGTCCACCTTCCCCACGACCAAAAATATGTCGACGAACACAATCAAAGGTCAAACAAATGATGACCTTTGCATACGATAATCAGGGAATCATCATGACAGACAGGGTTCCGAATGGAAAAAGTGTCACAGCAGTTTACAATCGTGATTCCCTGCAGAATCTGCGTAGAAAAGTGCACAAAAACTGACCTCAGTTACGCAACGCTAAACCACTCGCTCTCCATGACAATGCTCGTCCGCACAATGGACATGTTGTAACCGAAAAGCTACGCGGATACGCTTGGGAAGTGTTGCCTCTTCCTCCCGACAGCCCAGACATGAGTCCACCAGACTTCGACCTATTCCCAAAGTTGAAACAACCTATGCGTGGACGTCATTTTTCATCTCTGGAAAAGCTTTCTACCGCCGTTATCCGAGCCATTCGCCAGATGAACAAAGGTGGTACCCTCAATGGTATAGTAAGGTTTCCGACTCGTTGGGATTCAGTCATTGAAAAGCAGGGAGACTTTATTGAAGGAATGTAGAGAGATATTTTTGTAAAAATTAAAAATGAAAGTCAAAAAAAATTTTGTGCATTATTTATTAAATGTCGTACGTATATATATATATATATATATATATATATATATATATATATATATATATATATATATATATATATATATATATATTGTATGTATGTATGAAACCAGAATTAATGTATTTAAAATATTCGCGCTAGTTTAAACAAAATCGAAAATCGATGAAAGTCGAACTTCGGCATCGACTATTCGACTTCGATAATCGAAAGCAAAAAGTCAATCGAATAATTCGAAAATCGAACTCCCCTGTCGATTTTCAATCACTACTGCAGAGCAACATAAAATCAATATAAAATTGCATATTAGCTTTAATAATAGCTTATCCTATTTATGTTTCCCAAAAATAGTGCTACCAAGTTTGACAAATACTACACATACTGGCGCTAATCACATGATTTATTTAGTGCTAGTAATCAATCAACTATTGTTAAACTGCTGATCATGCATATTTGAATATACAGCTAGTAGAAAAATCCCATATTGAAATTAATTCACCCCTCCATCCGAAAGGGGATAAAAAGTCCAACATAAAAACTTCTTTATCAGCTGCTTTCAAGATGGACATAAGGTTTTTCTAGAAAATGTAATAGGCCCCCTAAGCAGTGAAATCAAACTCAAACAAGCTAGGCTTCCCCAGAAAACCAAACGAAATTTAATCGAGATAAGAAGGTACTTCAAGGTTAAACTATCGCTTTTTTCGACCGTGCTAAATAGATAACGAATGATTGGCTACGTGCTCCTGACTAAAACTCTTCTGATAGCAATGAGAAAACGATGAAATTTCCTGGTTCACGTATACATTTGATGAACACGCGAGTTAAAAAGGAGCTACCAGAGCATCATGCCAGACTGCATCAAAGGCTTTTTCTATGTCCAGTGTCACCAAACCTACAGACAGTTTATTGTACACCGCTGCTTTGACGTCCTTCGTAACACGGAGAAGCTGATGCTCTGTTGAATGGCTATTCCTGAAGCCGAATTGGAAATCAGGTAAGATATTATTGTTAGCCATTAAATTATTTAATCTTTTCAGGACTATTCTTTCAAAGAGCTTACCTAGTCCTAGTAGTAAGCTAATGGGCCTGTAGTTGTCGGGAGAGTGCGGATCTCTACCAGGCTTCGGGATACGTATGACTAGAGCTTGTTTCCAGATGGATGGGAAGAAGGAGAGCCTAAGGCAAGCGTTGAATAGGTGGCATAAGAATACTATTCCTTTTTTGGGTAAATTTTTAATTACTATATTCGGTAGGCCATCGATACCTGGTACTTTACCGTTCTTAACTTTTTTAAGTAAACTTATTAACTCCCTGGGTTTTCTTAATGCACCAGGAGGTAAAGATGTTCGTTTAGGTTGTTGTTCCAAAGCTTTGGCCTCCATAATTTCTGCTAAATTGTTGCAGAACTTATTGGAGATATTATGGAACTGCTTAAATTTATCTGCAAGTATATCTGCCTTTCCTTGATTAGAGTAAATATGCTCTTCGTTGTTATTTGTAATCGAATACGGTAACGCATGATACTTTCACTTAAAAATTCTATTTAAAAAGCAGACTTTCCGCGAGTTGTAGTCTAGATTTGTTAACATGTTGTTTCATCGGAGATTCCGGAGCTCCTTAATTTTATTCTCAATTGCTAGAGTGAGGATATTAGCACCAATTTTGAGAGACCTTATGCGGGTTTTTTGCCATTTACGCCGCAAAGAACTACGCTTCCTTATTAGCTTGTAGATTTCTTCATCAAATTCTATTAAATTATAGGAAGCTTTTGATCGGTTTGGCATGCTAAACTCGATAGCTTGCAAGATAGTGTTTGTGAATTCTTCAATTTGCTCATCACATACTAAGGGAGTATTGAGCGATTCTATCGTTCTTGGTGCTAAGGTCACTCTTTCATTAATAAAACTTCGGAATCCAGACCATTTTGCTTTTTTAAAGCAGTAGTATGTTTTTGGTGCATTGTGATTACTTCTCGTCGTTTCTAAAGAAAAAAGTACAGGTAGATAGGTCTCAACACCAGAAACAAAGTCCTCATTGTCAAAATGGCAATCCAACCGATCATTCTATATGGCTCACCTACCTGGATCCAATGTGCTAAATATCTAGTAACAAAGCTTCAGATCACCCAAAATAGATACCTGAATATGGTACTTAATAAACAGTTTTACTTCTCTTCTGAAAAGCTACACAGCCTTGCTGGCGTTAGTCCAATTCGTAAGCTCGCTGCATCGTGCCGTGACAAATTAATCGCGAAAGCAAATGACTCGCCCAATCCGCTAATTCATGCCCTGGCGAATTGAAAATCCGCAGTTGCTACCACCTATCTTTTGGCCGTAACCTAGCCTCATAGATTTTAGCTAGTTATAAGTAGATAGTTAAGTTATGTTAAGCTAGTATAAGTTCAGTAGAGGTTTTTGCCTAAATTTTCCTCTAGCTAATTGTAATAATCACATAGAAATACGATAATATGCACAGTTTTAAGTAAGGTTCAAACGATGGTGAAATGACTTTGTCAGGACACCTACTATATTATAAGGCCTCTGTACCGCATACATTCTAATAAAGCAAAATTATATATAAAACAAAAGGAACTAGATCTTTTGTGTAAATGTCACTCAGTCTTGGTTAAAGATCTCCGCGTTACTGCAGAACGAGCAGAAAATAGGCTAAATATTACCATCAAATAAAGATAGAATAAATGCACAGGACAATTGAAAACAAATGCATTTGAGGAAATGATCTCACCTCAACCATTTGAAATACATATAGCATAGATCCATGGTTCCATTATCTTGATCAACTTGATCTTAACATTTTGTCAATCAGCTATGTAACGTTACGCAGCGCACCACCAGCTTTTCAACATACGCTTCTCAGCTCAATAAAACCTGGAAAAGTTTGAGCATCTCAATCACTTTCTATTCTTTGCGGAGTTTTAGTCGTAGAGTAAAAGGGTATCTTTACCACAAGCTTCTAGTAAATGGAGGAAGTAATTGACTTCAATACACAGTGCTAAAATACTAGTATGTATTCTGGCATCAACTGGCTGCTTGATTTGATGTGTACCCTATATACACATCAATGCTCCAGGGGAAAGTAATATCTTCCTGTATGACACTTACCTGTTGCTTTATTCACGACAACCAGACAAGCAAAGACAAGAGTTTATTTGATGGGGTGATTTTATTTAGTTTTTATTTTCTTAAACATTTATACTAAAGACAAGTTAAACAACTACATTTTCATATATTATTGCAATGTTTCTCGATGTTTCTATGGTTTGGAATTGGCCTTACATTCCCTGAAAACCCATAATGATTGATATTGAATGAAATGCTTTTGACTTTGACTCGATATTCCTTGGGGTCAGAAGAACGTGTCACGCTTCCCGTGTGAGCGCTGGCCTGTAAAAGAAACCAAGAAGATGAGGTATTGGATCGGGGTGGCCACAATTTTCTACGAACGCCATTGCATTAGCAGAGTCACCGTATACAGCATTCAAGCGCTCTTTGATTCCACTGCGTGATTTCCCTTCCAAAAACAAGAATCGAATCATCGAACGATACTGCTCCTACTCCATTTTTTTTAAATCCGCGGTCATATTTGCATTTATACGCGATCAAAATAAAACTGTGAATCAGTTTCGCCTGAATTTCGGCAGTATCCTTCTTCAAGAAAGTACTACATGATAGTTAATCTCTCTTGCGATAGTGACGCCTAGTTGAATAGATGGATGGAAAAATTTGCAAAGGAAGAGAGAGACAGAGTTTTTGTAAAAATGTGTACAATTTCAGGCTTCAATCGGAGCCACTACAGGTAGCCAGAATGATATGAAGCTCTTAGCTTCTCTGCCCAAGATAGAGCTCTTGACCTCAATTACCCCAAAGTCAACAAAGTGGCAAAAGATTAAAGAGTCGATGAAATCAAAACTACAATTTTCTTTTATCATGTGAAGGAGAGAAAAGCTATATCGATCTTCATTTGATATCCATATTATCTACCTTTGGTATAAAAATTTGTTCAATAGTTACCACCCCCTAAAACCCCTAAAAATATTTTTTGTGCTGCAAATTTTGATAGGGCACTACTTTTGATCTACGTACAAAATTTCATCTCTCTATAGCTTATGTGGTTTGCGAGAAAACTTGCTGTGACGCATAGACCGATGGACGGACGGACAAACGGACAGACAGGTCGCAATTTTAGTAGTGTATTACAAAAATATTTGACAATACCCTAAAAAAGATAAAAAAACTTTATTTAAACAAATGGTCTTTATTAGTACTATATTTTCATCTATGCCTGAAGGATTCACCTACTAGTGCCATTAAATATAAATGAAATTGTAGTTCAAGCAGTTTTAGTACAATTTGACTCCAGTTTGTCAAGTTGAAGGCATTTCGACGTCTAGTGAGGTTATGGCACAATTTTTTTGCTGCGCTCTTCGTGACTTGAAGGCAAGCTCACTGATTCCTTTGCCAATTTGATAGCATCGATAGTTGAGCGTAATTTGCGGAGTCCGAATTGTTGGTTAGATATCCTACCATTGTTTTTAACTGCTGGCCGGAGCCTTGTGTATATTAATTTAAGCTAGGAATGGTGTTTTTGGTTTTCCAGTTTTTGTAATCTTTGATTTAATCGGACGGTTTTTCAGCCAAATAACGTTTGGAAGAACCGGTTTTTGGTTTTTTTCCAAGCAAATTTTTTAAACAAAAAAATGTAATTTAAATTAACTGTATATTTTCATTTCCATTGATTAACTTTAGGTGCAAACTGTTGTTTGATTTTTGACATACTCAATTACAATATTTAAATCAAAATGAATTCAAGAATATTTCACCTTTGTGTTGAAAATGAGAGAATAACGTATTGAAATCTAAGCCGATAGCTTACTGTTAAGGTTAGCCATTGTGGGTATGGATGTGTTCAGTCCTACCAGCTCAAGATTGGTAAGTAACGGTCCCATGATTATCAGTTTTGCTCAGGAGAGGAAGACAATGCCTGCCACATATTTTTGCGTACAAAAAATGACATCTGGAACCATGTCGCACATTAGGTTTGGGCAGTCCTTAAAGATAAAAGGAACTCATAGCAGTCGGGACTCTGGGATCGCTCGTCTTGCAATTTCTCTTTCCCTCTTCTTTCCCGCTAGAGCAGGGATCCCCACTAAATAAGTCCTGATCCAAAAAATGTGTCCAACGGTTCTAGGCTGGGTTCTCCGGTTGACAGGAGAGGTGTTTAGTGGGTGGTCCAGTCGCTTGCGAGCATGGAAGTTCCACACTCAGTGCGTAAATGGCATTTATCATTCATTTACAGTATAAGGATGAAAGAATCTTCAGTTTCAGGCATTTCGAATTTATGTGTATCGTTTGCTAGCTTTACTTCGCACCCTACTTAGAGTCTTGCACAATAAATCGAAATATAAACAACTGATACCAAGAATCGATCAAATATAGAAATTGCTGTGATCATTAATGTTGTTTTCTGGGTTTTAATCCCGATATTTTTTTATTCCTTTGTATCTGGTTTCGCAATCGGTTCTTGAAATTGAAAAAAGCCACTTTAAGCCAGGAGGAAAAAACTTAAAACAACAAGTTTTTCGAGCCAAAAAATAATATGTTCTGTTAAACCGGTGCGGTTTTCCCATTTCTCATCTAAGCACCCTTCTCAATATGTTACATCGAGTATGCCTATAGGGTGTTAATGAGTTTGTTCGATTAATATACTTAAATGTCTGTTAAATCGAGCATTTTAGAACATGCTAACAAAACTTTAGATTCGATGGCAATTTTTAAGGATTTGCTGTTGGTTATGAGTAACTTGGGTCACTTCTTTGCCCTAAATCAATTGCGTTTTTGCATTAGTTATAATCCCAGTTATAGAGATTTCAATTTCCGTGCACTCTGGGACTAGCTCTTAGTTATTCTTTGGTGTAAGAGAAAGAACGCTTAGACTTTATTTCCAAGAGGTAAGAGGCAGCTACACTGTGTTTAGCCCTTATTTGTGACATGACCATTTAGTATGCTCACTTCCATATATTTACACACAAACATAGTTATTTAAAACATGCTCTCCTGCAGTTTCTAAACGCTAATTGGAGCCTCTTTTTTGCCTCTTGGTGCACTCCCATAAACATGTGATGAAGTTGATTAATTGTTCAGGCCAACACTGATTTGGCATCTAATAAAGGATTGTTTTTGGTCATTCTATTGAAGCACAACACGCTCGGTAAATCAATTTAACAACTCAAGTAGCTTTTCCCATATTTCTATTCAAGGAACTTTTACAAATGCTTTTTTATTGACTTTCCAGGCTAATCAACTTCTGGCAACCATTTTATCCTCTCAGCTGGCTGGCATGCGTTTCATTTGCAAAATTATGAATCAGTGGACGTAGGACTGTTTTGAAAATTGAACATAGAGTGTTGCTACCATTTGGAATCATCTTACCTTGGCTGGATGCATAGGAAGCAATTTGGATTCTTCGCGCACTACTCCACCAAGTAGCCTTTTCTTCCAATTCGTCGGCATATTTGTAATCTGCGCTTCTCACTTTTATATATTCCAGCCAAGTTACTCTACTCCGGATACATGAAGGATTTTTAAGATTTTGTTAAATATATTTTGCAACTTGTCTTTCCACCTCTCACCCGTCTGTCTATTCAGCCGTGTGCCAGAGGAAGTTCTTTCAAAAATTTAACAAGTAATAAGTCCAAAATTCGGTGAATGGGTCAAAAGAAATAACCTGTCTAAAGTTTCGATGTTGAGAAAAATATCTGGAGATTTTAAAGCTTTTTAATGTACACAAAAATTAAGTTTTTTAGTTCTTTACTCGTCCGAATCCCAATGATAATATTCAACTAGTTTGGTGAAATATTCCTTAGTAAGCATCTTGTCCTGTGCAGATTGCCAAAAGCATAGTAAATCTACCTCGATATGAATAAAATGTGATCACTGGTACTGGATTGATGTAGGATGTTTCACTTTTTCGAAAACTTAACCAGCGCCATGATCATTGATACCTACAATAAAGTGAGTTAAAAATAGGCGATGATTTGAATATAATATTCATTCTAATTCTAATAGTGGACTCTATCTATCACCCAATTTATTAATATTCTAAGAACATCGTTTGATATCCAAATATCATGATTTTTGTAGGTTTAAGGCCGAAGCTTTTGTTCGAAATCATTAGATCAACTGCCCCTAAATTTAAGGCTTTATTTAATATGGTAGACTTGTAACTCTTTGGCATTCATTCAACAGAAATAATTAATAAATCTGCTACCATTGAAGATTTTCGCCTTTCAAGCTCTTTCGTTTTTGTTCTTTAATCTCATTAAAGATTTTATTGTAAGACACCATATACATATTGTTTATTCTGGAAGATAAAAAGTAGTGAAAAACATTCCAACGCCATTAAATTGATTTTTTTCCGCTAAGGTATACATTAAATGATTAATAATAGAAAAGACCGGTGCATTCTGACGTGGTTAAATGAATTTCATAGTATACATATCTCATTAAACTGTGCAATGACTGTACTTGTATAAAAACGGAGCATCACATATACTTAACATATGTATCTAGCAATGGAAGCACCATAAATTGAAAATGTGTGGAGCAAGGATTAGTATCGCACTTAAATCGGAGTTAGAATGTCGTTTATTCGTAAAGTTGGAAGGTTTCAAAGACAAATCATGAAACTTACTGGCATTTTACCAATCAAAGGAAAATCATACCTTCAACATTTCCTTTTTATATTCAACTCTTTCAACGTTGCAAGTTTACTGGTGTACCTATGCTGGGAAAGCTTTAAGTTAGCTAATGTTTGGCATGGAATAACATCATTTACAATCACGGGAACCATTTTTACAACTTTTATCAAATATGCAGTAACTCGCTATCAGATTATAGACATCCTGCAGCTATTAAGTGATTTGGATTCTATTTCATTTGGTACTCATTTGCCTGAAGGAGCCAAAATTTACGAGAAGACGATGCATAAAACGAAACGATTATCAAATCTTATTTTCATTAGCTATTCTAGCATTATTGTTGCCGTAATACTTGTGCCCCTTATATTTTGGCAATTTGCTTTACCCGTTGACTTCTGGTTTACATCTGAATATTCAAGGAGCTTTGATGGCTGGGTAGGTCCATATGCCTTACAAGTGTTAAATTCTATATGTGTGCTATTCGTAACTGCGATGGTCGATACAATTCCTGTTGTTATAATGTTAACAATTAATGGACAGCTGAAAAGTTTAGGATGTCAACTGAAAAATCAGCCAACATATGCTGCTAGCGGCAGGAAACAAGGGTTAAAATTTAGTTTCCAAGAATATATGGGAATATTAAGGTATGTGAACTGTCAGTTTATTCTTTATAATATTTTGGAAATCGTAGAGCTTGTAAAGATTTCGAAAAACTTTTCTCGAACGTGTTATTCTTTCAAATGGCAATGCTTTGTTGTAATCTTTGCGCCTCCACGATTGCAGTGACTATGGTAAATTCTCTTAAACGTTTTCTATTGTAAACATTACATTCGTTTCTTTCAGATGACGAAGAGAGAAAAGTTTCTAGGCATCATGACAAACGTTATTTTAGTTTTTCAATTATTTTGTCCATGCCTTCTAGGAAATTTGGTGACAGTCAGCAGCGAGGAATTGAAAAATCAGTTGTATTTTTCTAACTGGTACGAATTAGATGCAGCGGCATCAAAGAAAGAAATTATGATATTCATGCAAGTACTTCAAAAACCAATTTCTGTATCTTTAGGACGTATATTCACCTTGAATTTAAACACATTTACCGGGGTAGGTTTGTGAATAAAAGAAATGAAGGCCATTTAATGAAAAGCAATTTTTTAAGGTTATTAATATTGTTTACAAACTTTACGCTTTAACGTCATGTTTAATGGAACAACAAGAACTATAAATAATATATTACATCAACGTAATGAAAAAGACAAAACCAAAAAAAAACTGTATTAATAAGTATATATGTAAATTAAAGGATCATCATATAAGATTTAAATATTCGAGCAAAAGGTATGCAGCTGCGAGGTTAGAAAAGTAATTTTTCATAATCAATGTAATGAAGCTTTATTGAATCGTTATTGCATACAATAATATAAACAGAGATTCACAAAATGAACTTAATTGCATTTGTTTTTAACTACTTTCAAATATATCCAATTTTGAAGAAAATGAATTCGGTAGAAAGAAGGGTTTTGTGGTCAACATGTCCAAAAAAATAAATTTTATCAAAGGTAGCCAATACGACATCAAAGGTCTTGACGAGAGCTTTTCAAAATAGGTTTTAAACTGACATTTTTTGATTCAACGGGCGCACATGGAGGGGAAATACACAAAAAATGTGTGTCCCCCTCGCAATTGGACACCTGCGATCTGAAAAACCTAAAAAAAATTATGGAGGTAGGTGTTTGTGAGCACAACAACAACAAACACCCTAGAAATCGAAATTCACTTAACTTTGTTAATAATAGTATGATCTTCGAATTTCACATTTGGCCTAACGAAATCGTATAGTTACCCGTAAACTGAATGAAATTCGATATAAAAGTATTCTTATAAAAGGTACTTAAATTCTGTAATTTTGATGAAAATTGAATCGTATATACAGAAGTTATAGCCATTTAAAATTTCTCCAATTACAACAACAATAACACATGATTTTGGCATTTTATCAACTTTCCATTGAATCAGACACTGCGATTTTGATTTGATCTACTTAAAATATTCAGATAAGATCAATAACATAAATTTTATTGGGAACTCATTATTTGAATGTTTTTTGTTAGTTTGCAACAAAATGGCGACCGTTGAAAATAGAGAAACAGTGAATTTTCTTTTAAACGTGCACATCTCTTTGACATGTTAGTAGTAGGTCTTTATTGAGACTTTTCTTTTGACATATGTTACTTAACCGGCTTTTCATGTTACAATTTATTTAACAGTGACACTTTTGTCAAATGTCTTTAGATTCTTTATAAACCTGAGTCTATACTTTACGGTTTTGAAATTCTAATGTTAACTTTTCTATTCCGTTTGCTCTTACGGTTATTGTCTTTTAGTTGCATATTCACAGATTAAAACCTAAACTAAACTAACCTAACTTATTTTATTCTTTGCCTAATTACATGTAACTCTTCTTTGTAGTTTTGGTTTGTCGTGTGTTCTCTTCAAACGTTACATCCAAAATCGCGTTTCAGAAGAGGCACAGTTCTTACCGACCTGATCTTCAGTATATACGGAAGTTATTTTCATTTATTTAATCGGTTTCTTTATTCTTAATTTGATTTTGATTTTTTCCCGATGGAAATTCAAGTTACTTTAGCTCCTGTAGTTATTGGGGGACGGTATATGATAGCAAACGGGTTTTAGAGGGTTTGGTTGGGGTTCGGTGTTAATCTGGAAGTCTTGATGAATTCTTATGGGAGATAAATAATATGGATGACTATTGAAGAGGTCTGGGATTAGATTTGATTCATGTATTTGCCATTTAGCTGTTCGCACTTTGCATGTTTCAAGCATGTTTTGCTGGATGGGGGTGACTTTAGTTTAATGGTAAAGAATGCTGTTTTTATAGTATTTTTTATTGGGTTGTCTGTATTAGATATACAGTTTTGGAGTATCCTCCTCTCAAATATTAGCAATTCTTCGGCTCCTGTTGTCGAAATTGTCAGCCAGGCTGGGAAGGAGTATGTGATGATGGGGCGGATTAAGGCTTTATACGTAAGGAGTTTCACATTTGCGAAGACGGATTTGGAGAGTAGGAGGGGTGGAATTAACGCAGCAGCTCCTTTGGCTTTATTTATTACTTTTCTTGCATGTGAATTCATTTTGAACCTGTTGTTGAGGTTCACTTCCAAGTACGTAATATTATCTTTTGGGTTCACCGTGTCCCCGTCGATAATCGCCCTTATCAGTTTGCTTTGCTGAGCAGCTTGTTTGTGCCCTTTACCACTCGCGCTACGAAAGCATATTATTTCCGATTTTGCAGTGTTGATTTGGAGCCCCCAATCCTTCAAATAACTATAATCTCAACTTCTCTTTGCACCATTTCCATGGCGGAAATGGGAAGAGTGTGACTGGCTAGAATTAGAATATCATCCGCGTACATGATCATGTTCGGGTTACTGAAGATGTTTTGAATTCTGTTTGCAGTGGCGGTATGTGGGATACCGTGTAGGAAGAAGTTGAAAAGGTTTGGTCTCGATATGGATCCTTGTGAGACTCCAGACAGGATACGTATAGGTGTTGAAGTTTGGTGGGATATTTCAGTTGTTAAGTATCTATTTTGTAGGAAACTGCCAAGGATACGCGTGAGGGGCAGGGGACAGTTGGAATACATCGGTTCGAATTTTAGCCCATCAGTCCAAATGGAGTCAAACGCTTTTGTAAGTCTAGCGTGCATGCGACTGTGCATTGTTTTTTGCGCAAGTTTTTTATGACGGTGTCATGCACAAACATAATGGCATGTTCTGTGGATTTTTTGGGTTGGAGTCCGAGCTGAAACTCCGGGATTAGCTTCATTGAAAATGCTCTAAAGCTTCGTAGTATGATTCTTTCTAGAATCTTACCAATATTGGAAAGTAAAGAGATTGGCCCGAAGTTTTTTACGTCTCCGTTGCAGTTTGATTTAGGGATAAGGTTGACATGTTTCTGTCTTTCGGGAAAGTAACCATTGTTGATGCAATTGTTGAAGATGATTGTTAAGTTTTTGGCCACAATTGCGCCGGAATTCCTTAGTACTTTATTGTGAATGCCGTCTAGGCCCGATCAGGTTTTATTATTAAGAGCAGCTCGTATATCTTCTACTTCTGACACGTAGGTGAAAAGTTTCCCAAATGCTTCATGTTGGGCAGATACTGCCTTGTTGTCTTCGAGGTCTTTTCTGAACTCTGCCCAATCAACAGAGGGATAGGAGCGAAATTTTTTCGGTATTCTTTCAATAGTGGTTTGATTATTTAGGAGAAGGGTTGGTTTCAAACAATAGTGATCGGATATCGATGGTAGGGTTGCACATTGGTAGGGAGTTGAGTTATCAGTTAATAGATCTTGTGACACTAAAAAGTTATCGAAGAAGGAGCTGCTTCTTGGGTATAAGGGGACACCTGCGTTGACGATGGCGCATGTTAGAAATGTGCTCGACAGGAACCATTGATATATTCCTTGGCCGTTTGGATTCCGTGTAGAATCACCCCAATGCTCATATCCTGCGTTGAAGTCTCCGCCGAGGAGGATAGAGTCATCATTAGCAGCTATTTTAAGTATTCTATTAAGGGTTTCCTGGGATGCAAATTGATCCAATTAATATTTTCCCATGACAACCATTGTGGTTTTGCATGTTTAAAGTTGTTAGTGTGCAGGAAATGTCAGGATGGTTGAAATTTATTTGGTCAACCGATATGTGGTCTTGATATAGAATGGCGGTCCCTCAACCTGCGTTGTTTCTCAGCACTTGGTAATTTTCTATTCAGACCTTGTGTGTCAGTTTTACGACTGTTTCGTTAAGGAAAACTATGTCTGGTTGAAAGGATTTTGTAAGGTTAGACACGAATATTCTTTTGTCATGGAAAACTAGAGAGTTAATGTTGAGACAGATAGCAATCAGATTATTTACTCCTATACAGGTTAAAGTACAGCTAAATAGCAAAACTAGCTTGTCCTGTGTTTGTGTGCCATCGTATTTTGGCCAAAATTGGGCAACCTTTTTAAGAAGTTCCCCTGGTGACACTTCTAAAACTTGGACCGTTTTGTATTGGAGTCTTAGAAGGGGGTTCTCTTGTGGTACTGCGTTCCGGGGCATAGTTGAATTTCTCGCACTCGTGACTTCCGAGTATTGAGGTACTGATCGTGCTGATGTGGCTGTTGCTATTGCGGTTTGGGTTTATTCGAAAGATGGGGTTGAAATGGGGGTTGTTCTCTTATTTTTTAAAAGCGCTATCTTGTCTACCGATCTTCTCCTGTCCGGGCATCCGAATAAGTGGCCTTTGTCTTTGCAGAGGACACAGAAAGGTGGGTTACTTGTTTTGTCAATGTCCTTATTTGGGCATTCTTGGGAATTTTGGCCCTTTCGACAAGCTACACATCTTGCCTGGAAGGCACGATTCGCCAAGACATGGCCGAAGCCCTGACATCTATAACACTGGAGTAGGTCACTCCTTCTTGACTTTTCTCATGTCGCTTTCTGATGAAGGAGCAAACAAAGCTTAAGGAGGCGGTCTTGGTCTTCTTTTTAGTCAAGGATTATTTTGTATAAGTCTCAGCTCACGCCGTTCGCTTTAGACCATCCGGTAGTTAACGGTGAGACATTGTCAATTTTATTGTCCGGACTTTGTATTTCGATGTCTTCTCTAACCTGTGTAGCTCCAAGTGCCGAGTCCACACCTCTGAGTATGACTGTATATTTTCCACTTTAGATCTGCGGATCAAATCCAGCAATTCAACATGGATGGCGACTTCGTCAACTGTATTTTTTAATTTGCTCGCGCTCAGACGAGTATTTCTTTACTCCATTGTGGGGCTCCTTTCCATGATTTTTCAACTATTATTGCTGTGATTCCTTCTACGAATATGGGGGGACACCATGATTTCTTCTTTTCAGGGGCATACATGTTTTGCTTGGAGGTTATGTTTTCTTCTCCCGAAAAAGGCGCGTATGGGTTTGGATTATGGAGGGTTGGTGCTTGAATAGGAATGGGTAACTTTCTTTTAATTGCCAATTTACGTTGAACCGTTCTAAATCCTTCCAATTCCGTGTTGATCAGGTCGATAATTATCCTGTTTGAAAGGTTTGTTGCAGCTTGCTCTACTTCCATAGTTGCTGACGGTAGTATTTCTTTCTTGGCCGCTTTCGTTGTTGGTGGTAACGCCTTCTCGTCATTGTTCGCATCGGACCATCCATGGGAATTTGGGGACTCGCTTTATGCCTCTGCTATTCCCAGTGTTTTGGGCTCCTTTGTTCCGATATACTTGTATTATATAGTATTTTCGCTTGCGGTGTGTTCGGTTTGACGTCTCACCATCCGGCCTCCTGTGCGGTTTCTCTCCAACTCCTTTGACATGTTTCTTGACCTAACTCGGTGCTGTAGACTGCATTTCGTAGAAGTTGAGTATAAAGCCCTTCTGACATGAGCGTAGGTCTGTCTATCCAACTTTTTTTCTTATACGATGGTGCGATAAAAATTTGGAGCATGATCAAAACTACTATGGCGCGCAAATTTATTAGTGTCAAAGAAAATGTGCCAATAGGACCTCGTTTGGAATGCGATAAAAATTTGGACACCTACTTGATTGCAATTAATGATGCATATAGTTTTCATAGTTTCATATTTTGTTTTAAGGAGTGAAATATGTGAATTGAAACACAATCAGAATAAAATTCGTTTGAATGGAGTGTTGAGCTCTAAAGCGGTGTGAAAATATTCTGATCAGAGTAGCTTCGACAGCACTGGCGTAGGGGTATTGTGGCGTTTTTTGTTTTTGAGAGACATGTACGTGCGGGTTTTTCATCATTGGTTATGTAACAAGCCATCAATGTACTTGTAGATTGGGAGCCTACATGGTAAATATTTTTTTAGGTATTCAGCTAGGAATTTTTTTTCTTGATCTTCTCAATCTTTATTTCACGAGTATATAGGGCTTCTTGTATAAAGTCTGCTTTCTTGTACTATCTAGTTATAGTTTCGAATGTATATTAACATTTTTGCTGAGTAATGGTGTTTATTAGGTTTAAAACAACCTGGTTGCTTACTTTTGCACGTTTAATACTTATATTTTATTTTGCGCAGTCAATTTAAAGTGGAAAAAAGTACTAGCAGCAACTGTAATAAACAAAGAAGCACAACTACCATGTGCTTCAAAAATTGCAACTGCAGGGCTTTCTTCTATGATTTAAAAGACAAAAGCTTCTACTGTGAAAGTGGAACTCGAGACGGCGGTTATCATGAAGATGATCTTGGAAAATTCCTTTGCCTGGCGACCACTATTTCAGCTGAAAAAAAAGTATTTTCCTGAAAATGGCTGAGTACCATTGAAGAGCTTCAATTTTACTGCAGATGCCAAATACCTGAAGGGGAAATTTTATCACCAGTAGTTGGAAACATATTCAACATGGTCAGCATACTCATGGCCAGTAGCGCCGCAAGGCGTGGGCAACGTGGGCGACCATCTACGTCCTCGGGCTATAGGAGCTTCACGTTTGAGAGCCTTTTCTAACTCAATCAAAGTTTGAAAAGTAGTGATACCAACGAAAGCTGTGAATGATTTTACTCAAAGCTAAACAATAAAACCATTCGAATTGCTAGCATTTCATTTTACACACATCACATCAATTGTCCAGTCCATAGTATAGTATACTGAAATAGTGACCACGATCAATTCAACTTCAGTAAAGCATTTAGGACAGATGAGACCATTGGTGGCGATCATGTTGTCTCTCACATCACAATTGCACTCCTATCTTTGGTGTGATATTTACAATTCTAGCGTAACTTATAATTAAATTGTGCTTATTGGGCTCCTTGACCGTATCGTAGAATGCCAGCACACTTCAGTGAAGCTCGAAAGAGGTATCCGATAGTATTTACTAACATATGCATATCTCACAAAATGTTTGGGGCTGGAAAATTTGCATAATGGGCAAGCACATCATTCCAATAATCAATATCAATCTTAAAAGTATTTATTCGTGTGTCAGGCCAAATACTACGAGTATATGCGTTGATGAACATGGCAACGGCTATCAAAGGAGTTCCGTACCTGCAAAAGATACTGATTTCAGTTGATTCGTGGCTACCTCCACTCTATCTCCATGGCTCATGAGACGAAGCTTAGTATCGCAGTCATTTCTATTATTTTATTGTTAGTGAAAATAAGTAATATTGTGTTGAAGGTTTGAAAATAATAACTATTAAATTAATACATAGTGATTGCTGATCAACTCGATTTATTCAAATAGAATTTCAGTGAGCTATTAATGATAATTTTTCATAAACTAACTGTAGACATGTGGAGTGACCGTAGGTATGTACGTAAAAGCAAAATTATTATTATTGTTAATTTGTTCAATAAATGTTAATCGATGTTCGTCATGTCACGCAAAGATCCCAAAAGATATATATATATTGAGACAAAATGGGAATCTGGGTCCGCAAAAAGACAAAGGAAAGGGTCTTATCAAATCAGATTTTAGGTTCAGGATTGATGAATTACCCCAAAAAAACATCTCATAGCATGAAAAAATCAGATGAATTGATTTCTTCGACGTCAGGTATTGCAACAGCCAATACTTCATTTATGAGTCGGAAGTAAAAATAGCATCAAACTCTATCCGATCAGAATCTAAGGTGGAGAGCGAAATTTCTAAACAACAAATAAGTTCTCGGTCAGTTGGCGGTGATGGAAGTGTTACAATTCTAATATGAGAGTGTGGTCATTACCCCTAACTTATTCTCAGCCTTATGATATTGTTCAAAGTTCTCTAATGCAGCCATCAAATAACAGAGAAAATGTTTATCTGAAAGATGATGATCACAGGCACTTTTCTCATTTTTATTTTGTGAGAAGACAGTAATGGTGAAACTCAACATCGTCGCTGACTGGTTTAGTCTAATAATCAAAACAAAGTTTACTGTTTACTGTGTAGACTTTTTAAGCAATTCTCAAACTCAGATGGTTCAGGGAGGATGCTGTGACTGAAAACACTTAACAAATATTTTACGAGACACGAGAATACCAGAGAACATATATGTCATTTATGTTTCAATGGCTAATATTTGAGAAGCGAATGAAGCATGGTAAAACAATAGATAAAGAAAACGAAAGACTAATTCATGCATCTCAAAAACATTCGTACAATTTTTTTGAAACCTTAATTGACATCATTAACTTCTTAGCCTCACATAATCTGGCAAGGAGAGCATAGAAAATCTATTAAAATAGACTGTAGTGAAAATTCCGGCAACTTCTTAGATTTACTCAAATTGCTTTCTAAGTATGATCTCACGCTTCAAGAACACATGAATCGTATTAATGACCAAAAACCTGTAACGCATGATCTAAGTTACGATATTCAAAATGAGTTGATAAGGCTAATGGGGGAAAGAGTGACCGAAGAAATGATTCGAAGGGTGAAAGAGACGAAATATTATAATATTTTGCTTGACTGCACAAGAGCACAAATGTCTGCTGTATTACGATATTATAACATAACAATCGGTAAAATAGAAGAACATTTTATTGAGTTTTTTATTGTCTCAGAGTCAATTGGGGACTACCTAAATAATGCAATACTTGATGAATTGTCGCAGCCAGTCAGTCAATCAGTCAAAAGCGCTTTATTTAATACCAATCGTTATAAATTTTTAAAAGAACATAAAGCAAATTCCAAACAATAAAACTATAAAAAACTCAATGGCCCGAATGGCTCTCTAAATTTATACGTTATCAGTTAAACACATTTAATGAAAAAAATACACTAGCAAATTTAAATTAACTCAGATTATTACATATTTTTTGATTCAATTGAAAAAAGGAGAAAAAATCAACCAGCATTATTCAAAAATTACTTATACTACTAACACAATGATGAACTTATATCCTATACCTAATATGTTATACCCTAATTCTAAATAAGTTCAATCACAAAAAAAAAAACGTTACCTTATATTGAAACCTACACCTAATTTATAATGAAAATAAACAACAACACTAGATGTAGCAATAATGAGATGAATCTAAAAAACTAAATAACGAGAAAAAGCACAAAAACAGAAAATAAACACGAATAATTTAGACATTGTCATTCAGCCACCAATACCTAGATTGTTCCATCTCAGCTAGACCAGCCTCAACGAATCTAGCAAATGAGTATCTCCATTGGAATTGTTGGTCTCGTGAACTCAGATTCGGAGAAAATTTTATCTTCTTATCGGTGGCCCGTCGATATATGTGATATATAATTGGGACGCCGTCAGAATCAAAAACATATCGATTCATGTCCAAATACACGAATGCTTCTGGAGGGACGAAGCCAGTAGTGAGGCAAGTCACAATATACCCGTCTGTACGATGCAACGGCTGTGAAATCCAAGGGTTTTCACTCACAGTTACAGATCTTGCGATATGATTCCGAAGAAGTTTCAATATGAAGATATCAACTCTTGTCACTTGAGCGGTTTGATAAATTTTTCTATTCGATATATAGTGCTTCCAATCCGTCTCAGGCTTTCTGTACAAACCAGTACATGCACGAAGACATTTCCTTTCGAAAACTCTTAATCTTTCCATTGTACTAGCACTCTGGTTGTACCAGATCTGGCATCCGTATGTCAAAACTGACCTAACCAGGGTCTTGTAACAAATAACTTTGACTTTTTGATCAATGTATCTGGAATGAAAGAGTCGCCAAAAAGCCATGACTACTTTTAGTGCTTTACTGAGCATGATTTTGACATGTTCAGTATAGTACAGATACTGATCGAGATGAACACCGAGGTTCTGAACTACCATCACCAGCCATAATGTGGAAATCCTTCCAATTACGTGTCAGGTCTTGACTGCCCCCCTGCAGCGTTGTCCAAAACAAAATTGTTTCGCACTTCTGCGCATTGATTTTCATTCGCCACTTGTCGGTGTAGAGCTGCACATCATTAAACATTTTTTGAAGATTGCTCTGAACTATTGTAGCTTTTCGGTCTGCCGTATAGATGATCAGATCATCAGCAAACGCTACCAATGATCGCGTTGGCGAGACATTAAAATCAAAGCTGTTCAATAGCTTGCGAATGAATATTGAGAAAAGCAGGGGCGCAGTAACTGTTCCCTGCTGTAGACCATTCAAGAACTTGAACTCGCGCGTTGTTGTCAGATTTCCATCAGTTTTAACAAACGATTTCCCGTATAACATATTGCACATCATGGCGACAAGGTGTCTGGGGAACCTGTCCTGAAGAAGTTTGAAAACTAGTCCATCTAACCACACCGTATCGAAGGATTTTTCCATATCAATGAGACATGCTCCAACACATTCTTTGTTGTTTAGTTTCCAACAGATGTGTGAGGCTACTTTCGTTATTGCATGTATGGTCGAATGGCTGGCATGAAAACCAAATTGGCAATTCGGCATCAACTCATATTTCTCAATGTGGGCGTTTAATGCTCTGTTGAGTATCACTTCAAACACCTTCCTGATGTTAGGCAGCAAGCCGATGGGGCGATAGCTTTTAGGGCATGAAGATTCTTTTCCTTTCTTCAAGATCGGAAATACCCTAGCCTTTTTCCACTCATTTGGGAAATATGAATTGTTCAACATGTTGTTGAACAATATGCAATAATTCCTAATAGCAACCTCAGGCAAATGTCGGAGAACTATATTTGGAATACCGACAGTACCACATGATTTTTTTTTGTTTATTCTGCGAAATATGAAACACAAGTCTTCATAGCTGACAAAATAATCAATAAGATTCAAGGTCGGTATGAGGTCAGATGTTAATGTCTCATTTGAATGAAGAATTAATTGGCCGTTCAGGCTTGATTTGAAGTCGGAAACTTTTGCTTCAACGACCTCCGAAAATATTTTATTCCTCCTCTCTGGGTTTGGCAGATGAACCAATTCAAAATGTGTTCCAATCAGGGCAAGTTTCTGCAATCCATCACATATAGTCCTGTTTCCATTTCTATCCGGAGTCGTACTATCAATTTCGATACCAGCTCTATCGAGAAGATTTATCTCATCACTAGCGACTTCAAGATTCGATACCTTCACTCGAGACTTCCTGCGGAATAAGCTATTCACTTTCGCGAAAACACCATCTGGGTCCTGTGGGCTAATACCCCTCAGTTTTTCCACCCATTGATTGCTGACCTCACTCCTGAAGTATGAACGGATTAAGTTCCGGACATTCTTCAGGTGTAATTTCAGCAAACCCAACGAGGGATGGTTGTAGTCCAAAAATCGTCGATAAATATTGTTGACGCGGGTGAGAAGAAGGCTTTTCAATCTTTTTAACCTTGCGATGGTTGGTGTTTCATATCCTTCCATATTGTTTCGATGTTTAATCTTGGGAACAACTTTCTCAATCGTTTCCAACGTCAGTTTCTCTAACTTCGACAAATAGAGATCTATTTCATCGTCAGTTAGATTTCTGTTATTAGGAACCATTGAGCAAGCGTTGCCATCATCAGAAGGAGGACATTGCTTCTGGTACTCCCGATTAAACTTCTTTTGAAACTTTCCCCAGTCTGTTTTTTTGAAATTCAACCGATGGTTTTCATGTTGAACTGGAATGAGGAAGAAATCATCCCTTTGATGATTGATTTCCATTACGATTGCGTTATGGTCGCTATCGTAAAGAAGCACCTGCAGTTTCCGTTGAGGACTATTAAAGCTGAATTCAAGTCTTGCGTCAGCAATGCAGAGGTCCAAATATGAATTTGTCCTAGGGTATGTTGGAAACTCCGACCCATATAGGTTGCACCTGTATTCAATTTGGTTCTCTGTTATCCATGATTTCAGGAATACACCTCTTGGATTATTGGTGGCGTTTAGCCATGATGTATGCTTGGCATTCAGGTCACCGGCAAAAATATAATAACTATGCAGCCTGTTCAATTCGAGTATTTAAAACAAGGAATTGAGTTCCTCCTTGAACTTGAGAACATTTTGACCAGTTGCATAGGCAGAGATAACGAAGAGGTTATCTCCACCTGGCAGTGAAATTTTGATGACGGACACTTCAAGGAATTGAAAGTTTTTGAATTCAACTTTTTCAATATTTTGGAAACAATAGGGTCTTCAAACCAATATCCTGGTGCCACCTCCCCCATCACCTATTACCCTATCGTTTCTTACGAATGCAAAATCTTTGAATTCCATGGAATGCCATGAATTGAGGTGGGTTTCAGTGAGAAGTATGATGTCAGGCTTTTGCTTAACAACAAATTCAAGAAGATAATCACGTCGATGTAAAGCAACGATAGAGTTGACGTTGATGGATATGAGGCGAAGCCTATCCATGGGAATATGACTGGATGACAAGTTATTATTAGGCATTTGAAAGACCTAAACGCTGAAAAGCAAAGTTAATTTTTGAATCTTGTTTGTCGATTCTCTCCGATAAAGAATTAAGTTGCTGGTAAATTTTGAGAAGCAGCTCATTGTTGCCACTTACATTATTTACATTATTTCCAGCATTTTCCGCTGGTCCTCTAGCGGCGAGTGCAAATGATACTCCGGGCTTGACGAAGTTTGAAGGTATGATATTACGGTGGACTTGTGTTTGCTTTGGAGCAAATTTAACTTTTGCATCTTGATATCGGGAGCATCCTCGATATGATGCTGGGTGACCAAAAACACCGCAGTTAACGCAGTATCATTTTTCTTTAGGCTCCGTCTAAGCCAATTTGCACTCACCGGGAGCATGAACGTCTTTGCATTTAACGCAACGATAGTGCATGGCACAATTGGCAGCCGAATGTCCAAATCTTTGACAACGGTAACACTGGTTGACTTCTCTTTTCTGGGGGCGTTCCCACCTCACCACTCTGAAATTCAAGTACCTTATTTTATGAAGGGCACTTGGACTGCTCTTATTTGTAATTTGTACCAGGTAAAGTGGTAAATTCTACCTTTCTATGGTCGACCTTCTTGTCGCAAAGGCTTTGACTGAAACAAAATCAATATCTGGTGCAGCCTCCTTGAGCACCTGAAGAAGATCGACCGTATCCTCTCCGCTGTGCAAACCCTTCAACAAGAAGGTCTGATTCTTTTTACTTTTTGGGGTAAAAGTGAAGTGTGGAACCTCTCCAGAAATCAGCGCATCTTTGGCTGACTTGAAATCAACCAGTAATTTCGTCCTTATAGTTAATTTTTTGGCATTAACTCTTTTGATTTCGAAATTGGCCAGTTTATTTTCGGCTGTCAATAGCCGAACCATATCTTCCCCGGTTTGTCCGAACACGTTGATTGGCGGAACTTTTTCTGTCTTGTTGGAAGCTTTTTCAGAGGAACCAGCAGAACTGCCGGCTGGTTTTTTCTCCTTATTTTTGTTCTTTAAATATTGAATAAAATTAACGTCATTATCTTGATTAAAATTACCTCCGATGTTTTCTTCGATTTCCATATCTTCGGTTAATCCCTCCGGCGCTGCAAAATAATTTTGGCTCTCGTTGGTGCCACCAGCACTTAGAACTTCTTCTGGAATTGCTTGCTTTGTACTTTTCTTCGCTTTGTTACCTGTTGCCATTGATTTTGTGGCTGCGTCTTTTGAGGCTTCATCCGTTTCTTGAAGAGATCCTTGAGAGACTGTATCTCTTGCCTTAGTTCATCATTTTCTTTCTGCAATTTGGCCATTTGTTGATTGTCCGCTATTATGGTGATTATCGCCAGTTTCGTATTCGTCGTTTCCCCAGGTTGCCCTAACGGTGGGAAGCCGTCAGGCTCTTCCATACCAGCGGCGAAATTTTCTTTGGTAATTTGTTTTTCGATACCAATCTAAGTAAAAATATTCGATAGAAATTTCCTGAGTCGATTACTTCGACAATATAAGATTTTTTCCGATAAAAATTAACTTCGGACTAACGTTTTTAAAAAATTAATTTAATTTTTGAAAACTTTTGACAGGAGCGATTTAAAAGACGTCTCATAATTGTCGCAGCCAAGGGTACGACAATGATGCGAATATGGTAGGCAAAAGCAATGGAGTTAAAAGTTGAATTTTGAATATTAATCCGTGGGCATTTTTTTCACCTTGTGGTTGCCATAGTTCGAACCTGCTGTTAATAATTGCAGCTAATTCTTCCGTGGCAGCAAAAACATTTTTTGTTTTTATTCAAAAAATTTATTTGTTATTTGTATGGTCAAGTGAGCGCTGGGAGTTTATCAAAGGCAAATTAAAATTTACCTTAAAACCTTTATCAGACACAAGATGAAAAAGCAGGATCAAAGCAGTTAAAGCCATATCATTCCAATTTGATGATCTTGTTGAATGTATCGAGAGCTTAAAAAATTACACAGAAGAATCCGAGGCACTCAGTGACTGTGATTCAGTTCTAAATGAAGTTCTCAGCTTAGAATTTATTGTATCGTTGCATTTATGGTATGCGATATTATCGCGAGTGAATATTGATTATTTACATAAAATATGTGACTGGATCAAAAAATATCGTCCAATTGGATTAGAACAATATTTATCTGACGTTCTTTGATTTATTGGAAAAAGTAATTATGCCCTGCCAAAAGAATTTAAAAATAAAAAGTCAGCCAAAAAGAAAAGGACGTATGCTTATGAAAGTCGTGATGAACCCACACAGTTTTCAAAATTCGGTTTGAAATAGAGTTCTTTAATACTATGATTGATTCGATTATGAGCAGTATGGATACACGATTTACATTTTTAGGGTTTTGTACTAAAATACAAAACCATATTGCAATCACGACCTGTGTCCGTCAGTCCGTCTGTATGTCACAGCACTTTTTCTCCGAAACTATAGAAGCTACAGCCATGAAACTTTGTGAAAAGGTCAGAAGTGGTGACTTTTTGAAAGTTCAAGGGGGGAAATTTTTTTTAAATGGGTTTAAGGGGGGTCTCCCCATATAGGGAGGTGACCCCTCAAAAAAAAATGTTCACCATTGGTAGTCGAGTAGGATGTCATTGGAAAGTAGAAAACTTTAGTTTTCAATGTTAAATTATTATATTATCTTGAAAGAGTAGCAATAGAATAGTCAGATAATAGAATTCCGTTCACTGATTTATAAAAGTAGCATACAGTGTCCAACTAACGATTTTTCATTTTTAATTCACATTGAGGAACACTTGCTGACGAGACTCTGATTTATTTATGTTAAAGTTAAAAAGTGTGCTTTTGTACGAATAAAAATATATATTTAAATTATTTGATTTCTATGATATTCTTCCAGTTGTGTCATTGTAGGGCCTCGCGGAGCTTATCTTGCCCACATAAATTTTTGGCCTTGCGCCACCACCGCTCATGGCAACTTATGGGAGCTTTCTTTTAATATTGTGTGCTGTGTGTGGTTTGGGTCACAAGGATGAACACGAGTGTTACAAATCACATGTGCAGACGCAAGAGCACCAAGCTGTTATGGCTTATTCCGGTTGCGTATTGAAGCAAGTGATTGAATGACCATTTCGAGTAAGGGTAGCAAGACGCATTATACCGATCACCTGCTATGCTAAATGAAATGATTTGATATATGTGCCATTACAATCAGAGAACAAATTGTCCCAAAGGTTAAAACAAGCATGTGCTTACAATATGCTAGCTGACAAAAACGTGAATATTTCAGGAAAAGAACAGCTGTCTATTGGATTACATTTATTCAACGAAACGGCCAATAAAATCAATGAAAAACTTTAAGTCTTAGTAAAACTTGAAGGACTGGGCGCCAAAAGTATTACCAACACAATTGAAGATTTTGTGATAAACTTAAATATAGACTGTAGTAAACGTATGCGGTTAAACTTTGACTGATCTTGAAGCAAAAGAACAAAAAGTCTTCTATGTCTATAGCTCCAAGCTAAGTTTAATCTTGTCGAGAATGACTTAAATCTTATCCCAGAAATCCGGAACTGAATTGAAACTATCAAGGTTATAAACACATTTTTTGCAAGTCCGTCTATTCTCGAAAGAAATTATCGGAAAGATATTATCGAAAGTTGTAGAAATCTCATAGCTCACGTTTTAAAAGAAGCAAACGACATTGCAAAGCGTTTGGATGTTGATATAACCGTCATTCACGTTTTTGACCAACAAAAGCATAGAAGCACTTCTCTAGCCGGAAATCCATCTGGACTTTGGACTACGTCACTAATAATTACCTACTGAGCAATAAAAAATCAAATTCTAATAGGCGCAACTTAATAGACCTTTACAGTTCCCGAAAGCATTACAGGTATGGCAAATAAACTGACCACCAGACGGTTACTGGGCCTATGAGTTAACATATTGCTTTTAGATCATATATGTCAGATCCAGATTTGAGTCGAGTCTGTTTCTCATATGAACCACATATTCTCTAGTACAATCAAACAAAAAGCTACACCAAGCAAACTTTTCCTTACAAATTAAAGTTTTTATGGTCCCATTACAGACAGCTTTTTAATATGTTAAGGGATTGATTTATTTCATTTATATTTAAACTCCACGTATCTTGGAAGAAAAAATCCAAACATAATCACTCCTACAACAAATCAAATAACACTAAAATACACCACACAACCCAATAAATCGTAAACTTCACCCAAAAATTAACTACATCTACACTTAATTGCCCGTAGTTGTCGTTTGGTTCATTTTCATTTCACCGAACATCCAACAAAAACTTTTCCAACTACTATAAAGTCTCATAAAATTTTCCTAATAAATTATCTACCCCAGAACCATTATCCTATTTCACACTGCGATGGAGCCATCTCTATCTTTCTTAAAACTTTCATCCACGACGCGATAATGATTTATTCAAAAACTATAAATAGGACTACAAGGAGAGAAAGTCTCTCCTAACAAAAGCGAATAGTGCATACTTTTCTATCCTAGTTGCCATTATCGTCATCACTAACTCCGAGTTTAGCCTGAGTCCTTTCCTTTGTTGAGTTCGCTTCTTGGCCCGGGCTTAGCACATGAATTTTACGCTAAAAAAGAATGATCCACTAGCAGCTAGAATGCATGAGTATATCTTTGATGAAGTATTGTAATAACGACAATACAATAGAAGCGGCTGGGAAGTAGGATCTTACAGAAAATGGCTGAGTAGGTATGCTGTTCTGCATTGAACTATGTACGTGCTGAACTGGATGCTAATCCATTTTCTAAGGTTTGGGGCTACTTTCGTGGCTGTCTGATTTTGACGGTAGAGTCGAGAAATTCATTTTGAAAGCCTCAGCGAAAAATTTACATAAACAAACTTTCGCGTAAGTCACGCTTTATCGCTATACGCCGATTTTTGCTGATAAATGGCAAAGTAGAGTATTGTATGTAAAAAAAAAAAATGTTGAAAAAAAAAAAATTCATTATTTTGTCATTTAATAGGGATTGGAATATTTATTTGCTTGAGTTAATGGCGAACATTATTTTTATTGCAGAAACTTTAATAAAAGGCGATTATTACATTCAAAATTTCATGAATCAATAATCATTTATATTTTACATTTTTACATTCAAATTTAATTAGATATATTCACTCAGAGATAATTTAACTGCCTACCCTTCTAAAAAGGCTAAGCACACCCAAAGATAAGAAGCAAAACGAGAAAAAATACGGCATTTAAGTTAACGACGAATTCCAGAAACTTGCGAAAATATGATACTTACCTGCACGAGCAGCAAAATGTGCAGAGTTGCATTTCCGACTTCAAGTACTTTCCCATGGGAAAGATCTACAGACATTGCATCAGCATATTTAGTTTATTTAAGCTAGAAATTGTAAACTTCTAATTGAGTTGTACTTTTAATTTTTGTGAATAAACATCAGGGGAACCGACCCTGTTAAAATTAAAAGATATTTTTTTTAGTGTATTTCTCGTCGTAAAAGTTAACTGGCGCCAAACGTGGGGCTGCTTTCGTGCGTATACTTGTATGTTAGTTCAATATTGGAAGAAAAATAATTGGATTGATCAGGTTTTTTGATCATTGATCAAAAAAATCAAGTAACCCAAAGATCTTAACACCTTGCAGAGACTGGCAGGTGGTCCTTTTATCTTCCAAAGTCATCGATACATTTTAAATACTCGCGCAAATCTTCCGTACAAGGAATAACGCGGAGTGAATAAATCGAACGAACCGTAAAACGAACAAATTGAACGAGCTGTAAGAGGAACAAATCGAACGATCCGTACAAGGAGCAAATCTAGGAATCTGGTGCAAAAACCAAGCGCTTAAGGATACGTGCTGTTGAAATAGGCCCCTTAGTAGCAGATAGCAAACAGGACGTCCGTAAAGGGACCGCCTACTTTAACTCGAAAAGCAGTCACAAGTACCTGCAACCACAAATTAAAGCAGAACAACTCCAGACGAAGAAGAAACTAAAAACTCGAGAATGAAGCATACTACGATTTTATTAATGTAAGTCCTTTTTATTATTATGTAAATCTGACAATTTTCTATTATAAAATAATATTATTAATATCATTTCTTAAAATAAATCTGAAATTTCTGATGAATAATTATTGCTTATAGTATTAGTGGGTTTTAAATAAATGACAAAATGAAAGTGCTAAGTGATTTTGTTCATCTACTCTAAAAACTAAGTGAAAACACAAATATTTAAGTGTTTGTTGGTTGTTGTTTCGCGATAGATTTTTGCTTGGTCTTAAACAAATAAATTTGAGCATAATTAGTCTTTCCAGCGCTGCCGTTTTGAATCCTTTTTCTTTGGAAATTTTTTTTTTGAATCGAATTTACTGTCTGACTATCTATCGCCGTTTCCATCTCGTTGTGATCGAAGTTTTTGTATTTTTATGTGGAATTTTCTCCTAAAAAACGTTGTTTTATATTGTGAAATCGATAACTCCACTTAAATTTTTCGCATCCCTACTGTGTTTTGATTAGTGCAAAATTGATAACTTCACTACTTCTCTGCTCCACTAAATTTACCGCATCCCTTTACTGTGTTTTGATAAGTGCAAAGAATCCAGTTTTTGTACGGTATCTCTGCTCCTCTAAATTTACCGCATCCCTTTACTGTATTTTGATAAGTGCGAAGAATCCGGTTTTTGCACGGTTTTTTGTGTTTTCCGATCATTGAGTGGCTCTGAAACTTACAAATAGGCATGTCAAATCCACACAATTTGCGCAGACCCCGTAGACTCGAGAATGTTGGTGCTGGTCCCTCCAATGCTCCAGCCGTCGAGCAGGGCCATGCTTCACCCAATAATCAAGGTAACGAAAATAACCGCGAGCTAACCCAACTTATCTCTCGACTCGTGACAGAAACCTTTGACCGACAGGGGCGAAATCTATTTGAATCATTGATAAATCCTGCTACGGATGAAAGCAATGAAATAAATGTCGCAATCAGAGTCGGAGACGACGGAAATCTATCTGAAATGGATAAGATTCCCGACGTAGTCAAGAGTCTGAGGGTATTTTCTGGAAAAGCAGGAGAGTTCAGCTCCTGGAAAAAAAGTGTGGAGCGAATCCTCAAAATTTACGACCACCTTAAAGGTACGCCCAAATATTACGGCATTCTGTCGGTTATTAGGAATAAAATTATCGGTCACGCCGATATTGCATTGGAGCCCTATAACACTCCTCTGAATTGGCCCAAAATCTCAAAGTGTCTCACCTTATATTACGCGGACAAGCGGGATCTTGGTACGCTAGAGTACCAAATGACTACGTTGGTACAGGGGACAAATTCCATCCAAGAATTTTACCAGGGAGTCTACCAACATCTTTCGTTGATTTTAAACAAATTATCCTCAATGGAGCTGAGTACTGAGTCCGCAAACATCATGACTCAGGCATATCGAGATAAAACACTGGACACGTTTATAAGAGGGCTACGTGGTGACCTTCCAAGACTTCTTAGCATCCGTAAGCCAGCTGACCTACCTCAGGCGCTGCACCTTTGCTTAAAGCTCCAAAATATGGACTACCGGGCGCAGCACGCAAACAACGCCCAAAATCTATTAAGAAGGACACAATACCAACAACCACCTCCGATTCCCCCTAGGAGGCACACTCCTTCTCAGCCAAGACCTGCACCGATTCCAGCCCCGAGGCAGACCTTCTATCCCGAACTGGCACATTTGCCACGAAATACACAACCCCCACAATTCAATCAGCAGCCTTTCTACCATAGACAGCCACAATTCTCTAGACCACTTCCTCCTAAGCCATTGCCAAGACCCGAGCCAATGGACGTCGACGTTTCCATGAAGACAAACGCGATAAACTATGCAAATAGGCCCCGTAAACATCCTGTATTACAAAAACGCCAACAACCACCTCAAAACCATGCACCACAAAAGTTGCAAAGAATCCATCATACAGAAACCGATAATCCTAATGAGTGTCCTCAAGATGATTACAATACGACTCAACAAGACGAAGAACATGAGCAAACCCTTGACGAGTACATCGACGAAATAGACGAGGAAAATCTTGGGATCACTGAAGAAATGGAAGACATTTATTTTTTAGGATAAGGCGCTCTTCGCTCCCATACTTTGAATATAAATTAAAGAGCGGAGAGGCCATCAAATTTTTAGTTGATACAGGGTCAAATAACAACTATGTTCAACCGAAGCACATTAAGTACCCCTTACCCAATCAGAAGAACTTCTACGCAAAATCCGTTGGCGGAAGTGTCAAAATTACTCATCATTCATATTTTCGTCCTTTTGGCAACTGCACAGAAAAATTAAAGTTCTTTATTCTACCATCTCTTATCTCTTTCGACGGAATCATTGGAAACGATAGCCTTATAAGCCTCAAATCCGTCATCCACACTGAAGATAACTATATGACAATAAACAACAGCATTTGCATCCCTCTTCAACAACAATCTTCTGACCAGGTGCACAACATAGCAATTAAAACAAACCATCTCAGTCAAGAACTCTCAGGGAAACTAGACGCGATTATTCGCAAACACTCATGCCTACTTTCAGATCCAGACGAAAAACTAACCTTTACCACTCAAGTCAAGGGCGACATTAAAACAACAACTTCCGATCCCGTCTACTCTCGATCTTATCCATACCCCATGGCATTGAAGGAAGAAGTAGACAAAGAAATCAGAAAGCTTTTAGAGGACAGCATTACTAGACCATCAAGATCTCCCTATAATTCACCCGTATGGATCGTGCCAAAAAAATTGGACGCATCCGGAGAAAAAAAATTCCGTATGGTTATTGACTACCGGAAGCTGAACTCCGTAACCATACCCGATAAATATCCGATCCCAGAGATAAATGAAGTTCTTGCTAACCTTGGTAAGAACAAATATTTCTCCGCCTTGGATCTCAAGAGTGGCTCCCATCAGATACCACTTAGGGAGTCCGACATAGAGAAAACTGCCTTCTCCGTGAACAATGGGAAGTTTGAATTTACCCACCTATCTTTTGGCCTAAAAAACGCACCCTCAATTTTTCAGCGGGCGCTAGACGATATCCTGAGGGAACATATTGGGAAAAGATGCCATGTTTACATCGACGATATAATAATTTTCGGGAAAAATGAGGCTGAACATCTCCACAACTTGGATAAGATTTTTAAACCCTAAAATCAGCTAACATGAAGATTTAGATCGATAAGTGCGATTTTCTAAAGGAAGAAGTTGAATTCCTGGGTTACATCGTGAGCAAAGAAGGCATCAAAACCGATCCCAAAAAAGTTCAAGCTATTATCGACTTCCCTGTGCCAAAGACTCTCAAAGACCTTCGATCCTTTTTGGGAATGTCAGGTTACTATAGGCGCTTTATCAAAGACTATGCTAAAATCGCCAAACCACTGACATCCCTCTTGAGAGGGGAAGATGGACGCGTGTCCAAGAATGTTTAAAAAAATACGCCCATTCATTTGGATTCATTAGCGCTTAAAGCTTTCGATACTCTCAAGAACACCCTTGTTTCTAAAGACGTTACTATTGCACACCCAAATTTTGACAAAGAGTTTGAATTGACCACTGATGCTTCCAACTACGCCATCGGAGCCGTCCTATCTCAGGAAAATAGACCCATTTCCTTCCTTTCGCGAACACTATCTAAAACGGAAGAAAGTTACGCAGCTAACGAGAAGGAAATGCTTGCCATCTTTTGGGCCTTGAACTCGGAAAGTAAAGATCTATACTGACCATCAGCCCCTTACTTATGCCCTAAGTAGTAAAAATACAAACGGCAAATTGAAAAGGTGGAAAGCTGCGCTCGAAGAATATAATTACGAGCTTAAATATAAGCCTGGGAAGGCTAACGTGGTTGCAGACACACTCTCGAGGCTTTCACCAGCCACTCATGTAAATCCCATGACACCAACCGTTCATAGTGATGAAAACTCATCTCACAACCTAATTCCAACTGTGGAAACACCTGTCAACGTGTTTCGCAATCAACTAATCCTGAAGACCGGAGACGAAGATAGCTATCAACTCCTGAACCCTTTCGAAAACTACAAACGACACATTTTTATAAAGCCAGAGTATTCAGAAATAGACGTAATCAACATATTTAAAAGGTATCTAAACCCAAACACAATAAATGGTCTCTGTACCAGCGAAGCGATAATGGGAAAGGTGCAGCAGATATATCCCGATCACTTTAGAGATTATAGGATTCGCTTCAGCCAAAAGTTGGTCGAAGACATCCCCAGCGAGGTTGAACAAGAAGAAAGGATCCTTCAAGAACATAAGCGTGCCCATCGTAATGCAGTGGAGAACAGACTGCAAATATTGAACAACTTCTACTTCCCCAAAATGGCAGCGAAGATTAAAAGGCTTGTCAGCCGTTGTAGAGTATGTAAGGAGAATAAGTACGAAAGGCACCCAAACAAAACATTTCTAAACCCTACACCTATTCCATCCTACCCTGGGCACACGGTTCATATAGATATATTTTCTACAGAAAAGAATCTAGTGTTAACTGCGATGGACAAGTTCACAAAATTTGCCATGGCCAAAGTCATCGCGTCCAGGTCGATAGAAGACGTAAAGCAACCTTTGCTGGACATCCTTTATTTCTTTTGCATTCCTGAAAATGTGGTAGTCGATAACGAGGGTTCACTCACCTCAGCCTCCATCACTTCCCTACTGGAAGAAGATCTCAGAATCACAGTTTACAGGACACCACCTTATAAAAGCGAGGTGAATGGGCAAGTCGAACGATGGCATTCAACCATTATGGAAATAATGAGGTGTTTAAAGAGGGATGGCCCACAAAGAACATTCGAAAACCTTCTGCAGCATGCCACTAATGAATACAACCATACCATTCATTCAACCACCAATAAAAAACCCGTCGAATTATATCTCGGAAGAGTTCCCGATATTGACTTGGAAGACTTCGAAAGAATTCGACAGACGAACATTGACAGACTCAAGCAGAAGCAGGAGACTGACATTAGGTATCACAACAAAAGTAGACTGCCAACCAAAGACTATAACGTAGGGGAAATTGTCTTCGTAAAACAAAATAAAAGAAAAGGCTCTAAATTATCTCCCAGGTTTAAACAGGAAATAGTCAGGGAAAACAGAAATTCAACTATTCTTACAGAAAGTGGCAAAATTGTTCATAAAAGTAATATTCGAAATTAACTTCCATTTTTCAGATTCATCCTGCGTACCATATTCGCTAAAGTACAGATTCTAGACTACTCAGGCTCGCAAATCATTTCTTTCTATACCGGCCCAACCAAAATCCAAAATGGGAATTTCAAAATAATTCACAGTATCGATATCAACGAATACGAGAGCTTGATAGAGAAAATTGAGCCTCTCCTGAACGTTTCAGGAATACAACACAGCTCGCTTATACCCCTACTATCCCATGAATTACAAAAAATTCGTAGCCTAATAGCAAATTTGAGACCCCGTCGATTAACATGATCCCTTAATTTCTTGGGCAGTGCCTGGAAATGGCTCGCAGGTAGCCCCGATCACGAGGACGCAGTCACTATCACCCAAAAGTTGAATAACGCGCTGCAAAACAACAACAAACAGGTTATAATTAATCTTCTTTTGAATGACAGGATGAACAATATTACTTGGATGGCAAACAAAATTCAAGAACTGATAAAAGAAAATTGTCAGATAAATAATAATTATCTATTCGATGTACACCTTAGACTAGCTTTGATTAAGGAAGATCTAAATAACATTGATTACGCCATACACTGGGCTAAGCTTGGTATTGTAAATTCACTCATTTTATCAAAATCCGAAATTAAATCTGCCACAAATGTTCTAGATAATGAAATGTTGCCCTATTCGACTATCGAAGAGGCCTTAGACTTTGCAGAAATAAAGATAATAACCAATGGAAACCTAATTTTATACATTGTCCATATTCCATCAACTACTAAAGATTTTTTTCAGTCAATGATGATCAAACCAATTAAAAGAAACTCAGTAATTAACGAAATTTCATTCGGCCTCATAGTAAAAAACGAAAATGTAATATTTGGTGTTAGAAACGAATGTAAAACAAGTTGGGTAAACAGACCTACGCTCATGTCAGAAGGGTTTTGTATTCAATTTTCAAAATGCAGTCACCAGATTGAATAAAGTCAAGAAGCATGTCAATGACGATTTTATTGGAGAAAATATGAAATTCGAAGACCATACTATTATTAACAAAGTTGAAAGAATTTCGACTTCTGAGGTTTTTGTTATTGTTCTACTCATAAATATCTCCCTTGATAATTATTTCAGATGTCCATTCGCGAGGGAGGAAACACATTTTTCATGTGTTTCCCCCCTGTGCCCCCACTGAAGCAAAAACTGACAGTTTAAGAACTGTTTTGAAAAGCTCCCATGAAAGCTATCATTTCATACTCATATCGGCTACGTTTGATGAATTTTTTTTCAGGGGCCACTCTCCTGTACTGTTATCATCGATTAATAGCCAATTTTTTCGAATCCTAGAGTTGTTACAAAACCCTTTTGTTAGAAGCTCCCTCCCGCCTCCTTGACTTGTTTCGCTTATGAGTATTAATTGTAGGTACTCATCTTCAGTCATTCATTAAATTGAATCAAGTGTTCAAAGCATGCACCTTAAACGTTGAAGTTGGGAAAAAATAACTCAAAGTTATCAAATCTTCGCATTTAAAACAGCCACTATTTTGTTTTACGATTACTGATACCACTAGCTGAACTGATTCTCAAAGTTATTCATGACACCTATCAATCCTAAAATTTTCATGCAAATCCTAGCAAAACTGTAGTGTCTGAGTCGGTAAAAAGCGCATGTTGTTCCATAGCCATATGTTGCCATAGTAATCAGGCAGCGCATATTGTTCCATAGTAATACAGGAAAATTCAAACCACTATAACTTCGCTAAATATGATGCAATCTGTATGAAACTTGCATCTGTGTACTAAATTTCATTGAATTTAAGGGTACCGTTAAGATTTTATTCAAGAAAACATAAAATCGATAAATCATACTATTACTAACAAAGTTGAGTGAATTGCGACTTCTCACGTATTTGTTGTTGTTGTACTCATCAAGACCTACATTCCTGATTTTTTTCAGATTTTTCGGATTGAAGGTGTCCAATCGCGAGGGGGGGGGGACACAAATTTTTCGTGTATTTCCCCTCCCTGTGCGCCCCTCGAAGCAAACTTTGCCAAACCAAGACCTGTTTTGAAAAGTTCTCATCAAGACCTTTCATTTGATACCCATATCGGCTACCTTCAATGAAATTTTTTTTCCGGGGGATCACTCCCCTACATGGGGAGACCCCTCTTAAATACCTTATAAAATTGTTTAGTAGTTGAATTTTGAAGAGATCACCACTTTACACCTATATACAAAATTTGATGCTTCTAGCTTAAGTAGTTTCCGAGAAAAACTGCTGTGACACACGGACGGACGGACGGACGGACAGACAGACAGACGGACAGACGGACAGACAGGACGCGATTTTAGAAGGGTTTTGTAAAATTATTTTACAAAACCCTAAAAACAAATCAACTGTCAATCTGTAAAGGAAAATATCTAGTGGACATAAGCAATAGTCCATGTATTCCCAACCTTCTTAAAAGCCTACAGTCCACTTGTAATACAATTAGTAATAAAGACATACCATCAATTGAAGAAATTTCGACTGGAGTTGTTCTGCTGAACCAATTTATTGGAAAACTAAGCACCGAAGAAACATCGCACGACCTCAACGGGACATTTCTTATCAAATTCGAAAATGCCAGCATTTCTATCAATAATAGAACTTTTGTCTCCCAAGAGTTAACTTCGCGTCAAGCCCTACCCGCAATACTTCAACCTGCTTCCGTTGGCATGATAGGACTCCTTACTCAAAAACCTATGGAAGAATTGACCATCGATAATAGAAATAGAATCGAACTATTACGATACGAGAGTAAGATTCATCAATACGCAACATCAACGCTCACGGCGATTTGCCTGATCGCACTAATCCTACTTCCTTACCAGAAGTTTTGCTCACAAAACGAAATCAATGCAGTCATCAACACTGAAAACCCGAAAACAATAGCTGCAGCTGCTAGCGTCCTGCCAGAAACAACATCCTATCCTGGCACCGGAAAAACTCAAAGAGTCAAGTTCAATGACCTCCCCTTCTTCTAACAACAATCGAGGACAATTGTACTTAACAGGGGAAGAGTTAACGACGAATTCCAGAAACTTGCGAAAATATGATACTTACCTGCACGAGCAGCAAAATGTGCAGAGTTGCATTTCCGACTTCAAGTACTTTCCCATGGGAAAGATCTACAGACATTGCATCAGCATATTTAGTTTATTTAAGCTAGAAATTGTAAACTTCTAATTGAGTTGTACTTTTAATTTTTGTGAATAAACATCAGGGGAACCGACCCTGTTAAAATTAAAAGATATTTTTTTTAGTGTATTTCTCGTCGTAAAAGTTAACTTATATACAATCACCTGCCAAATATGCCAGAAAAAATGCGTTGGACACACGAAGCGACCCGCGAAAATTGAATATAACGCGCACATCAGGGAGGCAGAGAAGTTGAAAGTTGATACCGCCAACTCAGCCGTCGTGTAATAGAAAACAATCACGAAATCGATTGTGAGGATTAGATGGTTCGATGATTCAGATATATACAGGGTGCGTTCGGTATTTGAGGACAACTTAAGAGTAAAATTATTTAGCTTGTATTTTTACCAAAATTTAATGAAATTTCAGGAATTTCTTATACAACGTCAAATTAATATACAGTGAGCGTCAAAAGAAAGTAAACACCTTAGATACTTGTATTAAGAATTTGATTAAAACAAGGTAATTAAGACAAAATCAAAAATGTGTATAAGGAATCAAAGACTTATTTAATAAGAACTGAACACAACATAAACATTAAACAAAAGTAATACACAACAAAGATAAATTCACTTAAACCAAAAAAGACCAAATTTCACGCGTCAAAAAAATTAAACAGCAAGAAAACATAACAGAACTTCAATAGAAAAGTCGATTTTTTTTAATGTTTCAATGTTTCGTTTGTTTTCCTTTGAACTTAAGCACCTCATTTAGTCTTCTAGGCATCGACGTGACAAGTTTTTTTTTGTAACATCGGGAGAGATTTGGCTCCATTTTTCCTTTATAACCTTCTTTAAGTCGGCTTTGCTTGAAATGACCCTTTGTCTCACTTTTCTGTCAAGGTGTCCCCACAGATGCTCGATCAGGCTAAGATCTGGGTACTGCGGCGGATGATCAAGTGTCTTGGAATTCCGGTACAGTAGCCACTCTTTGACAATTTTGGACGTATGCTTTGGATCGTTGTCCTGTTGAAAGATCCAATTTCCAGACAAGCCTAATTTTTCGACACTAGAGGCAACATTGTCCCTCAAAATGGCTACATAATCCATTTTGTCCATTGTTGAGTCAACAAAAACAAGATTACCAACACCAGTTACCGCCACATACCCCATTCCATAACTGAACCGCCAACGTGCTTAACAGTGTTGGTAACACACTTTTCTTTGAAGGCTTCATTCTTAGCACGGCATATTCTTGGGGGCCTTTTCGCGCTGAAAATTTCGAATTTGCTCTCTCTGTATATAATACGTTTTCCCGAAAAGATGGAGCCTCGTTTTTGTATTTTTTAGCGAAGTCCATACGCTTGATCTTCTTCGCCTTGGATATGTATGGTTTTTTCCGTGGTATTCTTCCATGTAGACCATTTTTATGAAGCACTCTCCTGACTGTACTCGCACTTACTGGTTTGCCTGATGCCTGCGTTATGTCTTCTGACAATTTAACTGCACTTGAGGTTGGATATGCCCTTACTTCTTTTACTACAGCTCTAACTTCAGTACCACTAAGCCGCTTTGGGCATCCAGATCTCACTATCTTCAACGAGATGATGTTTGGCATACTTATCAATATTTTTTTTTACTGTGCAGTGGTTTCTGCCCACGATTTCGCCAATTTCACGCAAGGATTTACCTTTTTCTTTTAAGTCGATTATAATTTTCCAAGTATCAGGCGATGTTTGCTTTCCCATATCGAAACTATTTTCTTTTACGGCTTTATTTTTAATATTAATTAGAACAAATGTACTTAAAACAACATTTGGTGAAGTAAAGTACGCGAACAGTACAAATTTGTCTCCAAAAGTTAAGGTTCTTCGCCGAAATATAAAAGATGCGAAGTAAGTGTTACCACTGTTTACTTTTTTTGACGTGTAAAATCTGATGCATTTCCACTTTGGTGAGATTTGTGCAATGTTGCCACTTGTTTTGATTTCATGTTTAATAGTAATCAATCTCTAAATGGCTTAGTAGTAAACTCATTAATATTACTTTTTATCGCAAGTCAATAATAACTTTGCAATGTAACAATTTAAAGATGAAAAGTTGGTGTTTACTTTCCTTTGATGCTCACAGTATGGTTATAAAGTTATTCAATAAAATCGCCATTAACAGCAATAATCTCTTCGATCCAGGTCCGAAAACGATTAGATGCCCGAACCAAATGCTCCTTGTTCATATTGACCATAACGGCATTAATAGCAGTCTTCAGCGAAGAAGTGGTATTAAGAGGACGCTTATTGGTCTCACGCTCAACTACACCCCATACGTAATAATCCAAAGGATTTAGGTCTGGGTAGCTAGGTGGCCATAGGTTCGGTGTTATGTGTTCATGAAAATTTTCGGCCATCCAATTTTTCGTCGCCATCGCTTTATGAGAAGGAGCAGAGTCTTGTTAAAAATGTTTGGTCTGCCTCCGCTTACATTGTCTAACCACGGTTTCACTACCGTCTCCAAAACCTCGATGTTTGCAGCAGATCTCACTCGAAGTCCTTGAGTAAAAAAGTGTGGTAGCATAACATGTCCTTCGTTGCTGACAACACCTAAAACCATAACATCGGCTGGAAATTTTGTGTGCATAATAACAGGAACCTCCGTAGGATTTGAAAATAGCCATTTGTCATTTCTGCGATTGGTCTTTTGATCTTGGTCAACATTTTTTCGTCGTCGTTTTGATCGGAGAACTCTCTGTTCCCGTTGTTTGTTCCGACATGAACTGTGCTCTGCGCATCATGTAAGACTTATACCGAAGGTCTTCGTGGACAACTCTACGAATAAGGCGCTCAAAAACATCAAGCTCACTCGCAAGGACCCTCATTGATTTTGAAGGGTCCTCATCTATGCACTTGCTCTAAAAATTCTGCAGATAGGACGGTGTCAGAACGTTGTTCGTGCTTTTCGCGTTTTGCAGACGATTCAGTATCGCCTCCTGATGCTTCCAATTTACGGTGAACCTTATGAACGACTGAACTGGCGCAGTTATGAAAACCAGAGATCTCTAAATCTGTATGGTTCGCACATATAGCGAAGATGACAACATGTCTCTTCATTTCTTGAGTGATGTTGTGATCCGCCATTTCTTATCTGAAAAGGACGAGAACTAAAGAAAAAATTACGAAGTTATAGTCACATTTATGCATGTCCTCAAATACCGTACGCACCCTGTACTCGTATATACAATTGCTCACGAAAGTCAGCATCTTTCTTCTTCTTTGTAGCACTACAGCCCCTCTCAGGCCTTCGCTTAGATATTTTAAGAGTATCTCATTTTCATGACCGTATTGATTTTTTCGGAAGTTGGTTTGGTCAGTACCATGCTCCCGTGTGCTTGCTCTATTATGATATGATCTGATTAAATCAGTACATATCACCACTGAGTGAACACTCGTAGTCTGTCCGCAAAATCCCCTGAAATAAACCACGTTGTTCCCAACGAGATTTGAGCCTGGGACCTTCGGCTTCTGCGTTCACGCTCTCACCACTAGGCCACACAGACTCGAAAGTCAGCACACACCGCTTAAAAATGTGGAATTGGCAATGAACAGGCAGAAGGAAAATGAAAAGACGGGTGAAAAACGAACTTGAGAGGAATATCAGAGACATTGTAATCTATTTTACACAGAAATTAATGAGAACATACATATACATACACATATGCGTAGTAAATAACAAGCAATTCCGCTGAAAGTGAGGAAACAAAAGTCAGCATACACCACAAAAAACTCCAAAGAGTCAGTCTAAGCGATGAGTCATACTGCGATAACGATTGCTACCATGTTAAGATACAAAGATAAACATTAGTACATTGCGAGTAGATCAAACTAAAGTGATTTGGGTGCATTTAGTACTCAAAAATTAGTACAAGAAAGGAAACGAGCTTAGAAGTGTGAAAAATCATCCATAGTGAACGAGAAGAAGGAAAGTCGTATGGCGAAATTGCTAAAATAGTTGGAAAAAGTCGGGCAATGGTGCAAACGATCAAACGGAAAGCGGTAACGGAAGGGAGAGTACAATATAAACAAAGAACAGGTAGACCGAAATCCTTAAGTAATAGACATGAGAGAGACTTGTTACAGAAAATAACTAAGGAGCCACAAAAAAGTGCTCCGGCAATGACCTCTAAACTTGCAAAGGCAACAGGGAAGCAAGTGAGTCCAGAAACAATACGTCGAATTTTGCGTAACCAGGGTTATAACGGTAGAGTCCCGGGCAGAAAACCTTTCATTTCTCCAGTTAATGAAAAGAAAAGACTTGACTTCGCTCGCCTGCATCTGAATAAGGACGAAAGTTTTTAGAATCAAGTTCTGTTTAGTGACGAGAGCAAATATAATATTTATGGCTCTGACGGGTGCGGATACGTATGGCGTAAGCGAAACGAAGCATTGGCAAATAAGAATTTGCGCCCTTCAGTGAAACACGGTGGAGGGTCAGTCCTCGTATGGGGTTGTATGTCGGCCGCTGGTATGGGGCAATTATATTTTATTGATGGTACTATGGATCAATACATGTATTTAAACATATTCCGAGGGAATTCGATGCCTTCTGTGCAGAAATTAGGCCTACAGCACGGTTGGATCTTTCAGCAGGACAATTATCCAAAACATACAACTGGAAGTGTCAAAGAATGGTTGCTGTATAACGTACCTCACCAGCCTCACAGTCCGCCCCAGTCTCCCGATTCAAACCATAGAGAGCATTTGTGGGAGGAATTGGATCGCAGAATTCGTGAGCTAGCCGTAAGAGCAACTATTACTAACAAAGAGTCCCTGAAATCTGCTCTGCCGTGGGCCTGGATAAATATTCCACCCGAAATTACCGCGAATCTCGTCCTTTCGATGCGAAGGCGTTTGGAAGCTATTATTAAGTCTGGTAGAGGGCAGAGGGGTATTAACCTCACGTTTTTTGGTCATTTTCGTTCTTTTCAAAATATGGCTCGTAGTGTATGCTAACTTTCGATGGATGAATTTTTTTAGTTTTCATGGCTTATTTATTTCTGTGTTCGGATTTTTCTTTATTGTTATGTTATGAAATTTATTTTTAATGCCAATAAAGCTACTTTTAAGTTTTCATTGCATCCTCTCTTTTTCCACTGCACCATATTCGTGTTTTTACATGCTGTATGCTGACTTTTCTGAGCCATTGCATATATATATACATATATATATATATATATATATATATATATATATATATATATATATATATATATATATATATATATAAATATATATATATATATATATATATATATATATATATATATAAATATATTTATATATATATATATATATATATATATATATATATATATATATATGTATATTACAAACATAAAATGAACTCCACAATCTTCTTCTTCTAAGCACTACACCCCTCTCGGGCCTTCGCTTCCTGCAAATAGCGCCTCAAACTGTCTCGGTCCATTGACCGCGTCCTCCAATTTTGAAATCCGAGCAGCAATACGCTGTCTTCATCGACCGAGTCAGACCAGCGTTTCCTCGGTTTCCCCACTGGCTCCGGCCTTCAGTTATCCCAAAACAGACCTTCTTGGGTATCCGTTGTTCAGCCATACGATTCATGTGGCCAGCCCATTGCAGCTTCCGCAACCTTGCAATCGTCGAGACCTCCGGTTTGTCGAAAATTTCATACAACTCATGGTTGTATCGAATTCACCATTGGTCTCCGTCTAGCTTCGCTCCAATTATTCGCCTCAGGACCCGTCGCTCAAAGGCGGTCAATATATTTGCGGATGCTTGGGTTAGGGTCCATGTTTCACAACCAAAGCATAACGCAGGTCTTATCACAGGTTTTTATACTTGGAGCTTTGTTCAGCTGGTCTTTAAGATCGCCAAGACTGAGTAAAATATTTTATTTGCGAGCTGTATTCTTCGGCGTATTTCATCTCTTTCACTGCCCGATTCCGTTATTTTGGCCCCTTAATACACAAATTTTCCCACATTTTCGATACTGTGTTCGCTAAGTGAGATATTTTGTGTGCATGAGGTATTATTCCTCAACTGCGTCATAGGATTTGTTTTATTTTCATTGATTTGTAGCCCTACTAGTTTTGCTTCGTTGTCGAGTTTCAGGAAGAGTTCTTTGGCAGTTGTTAATGACTAAGACAAAATGTTTATGTCGTCCGCATAGGCTACTGCGTGGCTTGACTTGAATAGTAATGTACCTCGCGTATCAACCGGTAGCTTCCTTATGACGTACTCCAGAGCCAAACTGAATAGCAATGCGGCCAGCCCACCTCCCTGCTTTAGTCCGATATTTGTGTCAAAGGCCTTGGTGAGTCGGTTATCGATGCGGACTTGGAAGGTTGTCGACGTCATTGTCATTTTGGTAAGACGGACTAATTTGGCTGAGATGCCAAAGCAAAGCATTATCTGGTAAATTATGTTACGATCAATACTGCCGTACGCTTGCTTGAAGTCAACGAAAATTTGGTGTACGTCTATGTTGAACTCCCAGCATTTTTCAAGTACCTGCTTGACTGTGAATAATTGGTCTTTTGTCAATCTACTTGCTATAAAACCACCTTGGTACTCTCCAATAATACTGTTGGTGCATTATCTGATTTTATTTTCTAAAATTTTAGAAATGGCTCTATAATTTTCGCACTGTAGTTTGGCACCTTTTTTTGGATAGGGAATATAATTGATTGGCTCTACTCTTTCGGCATATGTTCTTGTTGCCAAATGTGCTGGATGACTTTATGAATAGCTTTATGAACACTACTGCCACCATGTTTGATGAGCTCCACGGCACCCGGCGTCTTATTATTCTTTTGGGCTTTAATGATGGCTCCGATGTTCTGGAGCTGTGCGGAGGATTTAGGAGGTTCTTTAAATATGATGCCCATTTTTCCTTAATCTTCGTTTTATCAGCGATGACATTGCCGATGCTATCACGACAGAGCGTGATTTTGGGCTGATAACGACGTTTCAGGCTTTTCACTACTTTGTATGCTTGTCTTGTGTTGTTGGTCGCTAAACTTACATATATACTTCTCAATTAGTCGTCGCTAGTCGTTTTCTTTTCTTAATATTAATGATCTTACTCGCTAGTCTTCTGAGATTTTCAAAGTGTTCTCTCTTCGCCCTGGTTTTCCTACCTACGTATTCTTTGTACTCCTGATTCTTTTTATCTAACGCATTCTGGCACTCATCATCGAATCAATTATTTCTCTTGCGCCGGACTTGATGTCCGGTCGTCTGTTCTGCTACGGTTTTAATAGCCGTTTTCATTTCCATCCAGAGCTCGTTACTCGTCTTTAACGATGCGTCTGATAAGATGGGAGCCAGCAAGTTGTCGAGGGTTTCAATGAAATTTTTGCACACAATAGTTCCGCAATAGTTCCTTCTTAACCCTATCACTCGTTACGTTTATTTGATACCCATTGCCTTCGTTTTCAGTAAACGTTGGTATATGATTTTCATGAAAGCTTCATAAAAATTATGTATTATAGCTAATTGAAAACTTGACTATGTGTTTTCATGTTCATTTTTAAAACTATGATCAGTAATGGAAGGAAAATATCGTCTTTTTAGTTCGCGGTTCCCGTAGGTTTTTAGTATGGGAATACTAATTTTAGATTTCCGGGTATACTCGTTTAATGTATAGTATTCTTCAATGACCCGCATCCTGCAGCTAAACCTACATCTCAGTTCAAACACCTAAAATCTGCTTGAGCAGTTTGTGAGGGGCATAAAGCCGACTTCTTGCTGCTGAGTGAGTAATATTTGATAAAAGTCCTACATTGTGGTATCCTGACGAAACTGTTACTGCCACCAACTGGGTTCGGAACAGTGATTTTCAAGCGGAGAGCTGTGGACGGTTTCCTGTGGGTTCGGTGCTCAGAGACCACCTTCTTTAGTGTGTACCTAAGGCCAAAGGATCGATATCATCTTTCCAAGCCAAGCTTAATGCTCTGGAGGGCACTGTCTCGAACGCAGAGGGCAAAGTGCTCGTTAGGGGAGACTTCAACGCTAAAGCAATCGAATGGGGAATGCCTCAAACAGATCCGTGGGGAAAACGAATCCTGGAACTGGCGGGCAGGACGGTGCTCATTGTACTAAACACCGGAAATACGCCAACTTTCCGCTGAATTGGCTGTAAGCGAACCATACCGGGCGTGACATTCGCCTTGGAGTCCTTAGTACGGAGGATACACAATTGGAAAGTATTAGAGGACTACGCAGCCAGTGATCATCAGTGCATTCTGCTTGAGATCAATGATGTTGTCTACCGACGTCCGTGCTCTCGGTCTTCTACAACTGGATGGAACATCAGAAGGATGGACGTCGAGAAGATCATCGAGGTGCTCACAGCAAGTGAGCCGCTGCAGGGAGATTCGAAGGGGACGGAAGAACTGGCACGTTAAGGCTTGATGAACTCAACTATGAGCATCATTACGACTGCTTGCTGCGCTTCTATGCCCCGTCAAAAACCCCGGCACAGCAAGCCCCCAGTGTACTGGTGGTCACCTGAAATCGCTGAAAAGCGCAGGGATTGTCACAAGCTTCGACGTGAGGCTCAACGAGCGCGGAACCATGACGAGGCATGCAACCGGGTGGCAGCATATAAGTCGGCCAGGAAAGACCTTCCCAAATTGATCAACAATACCAAGGCTCGCTGCTGGCAAGACCTAGTGGACAATGTGAACAAGGATCCGTGGGGCCTTGGCTACAAGCTAGTTAGGCGGAAACTTGGTGCTCTACTATATGATGCGGAAAAGATAGAGGAGATAGTGCGGGGACTCTTCCTCACCGATCCCTTCCGTGCTGACGCTGTCCATGGTGAAACAGCAGTCGAGTGTCCGCTCTTTACACAGCCGGCACTGAAGGAGGCAGTCCTTTCATTGAAAGCGAGGAAGGCTCCAGGTCCAGATGGTACACCAGCTGAGATGCTGCGGCCTGTCTTTCACCATTGTCCTGACTTTCTGCTCAGCACATACAACGCTTGCCTACGAGACGGGGTTTTCCTGGTACCATGGAAGGTGTCGAGGCTCGTGATGATCAGCAAGGGGAAGGGAAATCCTCGATCGCCGCCTGCATACCGCCCGTTATGCATGCTAGACACGGCTGGGAAAGTGCTAGAGAAACTCATCAAGGGAAGACTCACTGACGCGATTCCTGCTGCTGGGGACCTATCTCCTCGGCAGTACGGCTTTAGAGCAGGACGTTCTACCATTGATGCGATTGCAGAGGTGGTGAACGCGGTCCAAAAGGCAGAGGCATATAGTCGCACCAAGCGACGGATCGTCCTGTTGGTGACACTCGACGTCAGGAATGCCTTCAACTCCGCTAGATGGGTGGATATTCTTCATACGCTGGCAAACCCTTTTCAAGTTCCGGAATATCTAATGCGGCTTTTGAGGGTCTACCTGAAAGACCGAAGACTGCGCTATGACATGACACAGGGCCTACGAAGGATGGAAATTACATCGTGTGTTGCCCAGGGATCTATCCTTGGTCCGGACCTGTGGAACGTGTCTTACGACGGGCTACTGAGACTTGAGATATCAGATGAGGCGCGCTTGGTTGGCTATGCGGATTATGTTGTGGCTCTGGTTGCTGGACGCACCGTTGAACAGGCGCAACTTAGGCTAGGTATGCTAATGCGTGGAGTGAGAGACTGGATGACTGCTTGCGGGTTCAGTTTAGCACTGCAGCAAACCGAAGTGGTCATCTTGACAAAAAAGAGAATCCTTAGAGTAACGATGATCAGTATTGGAAACATACAAATCGAAAATCGAATCGGAGCCAGCGGTGAAGTACCTGGGGCTACTGATCGACTTGAATATGAGTTTCTCTGAGCAAATCAGGGCAACGGCTGAGAAGGCTGCTTCAGGAGTATCGGCTCTGAGTCAACTTATCCCAACGTAGGGGGACCCAGCCCATTAGGAGACGCCTCTTGATGAGTGCTGTAGGGTCAGTGCTACTGTACGGAGCAGAGGTATGGGGCAACGCTCTTAGTAAGGGGGTTTATCGAAAACGCCTGGCACAGGTACAGAGAAGAGGAGCGCTGAGGATTGCATCTTCATATCCGACAGTCTCTGATTCGGTGGTGAAGGTCATTGCAGGCGTGATGCCTGTCGGCCTACTTGCCAAAGAGCGCCGCGCTATTTTTCTGCGTCGATACGAAGATACGAGAGAGATGGTTGTCCGCGAAGAGAGACAGCGCTTATTCAACGATTAGCAGCAGTCTTGGGTGAATTGCACGAAGGGATGGTGGACTGCGCACCTCGTCCCGGATGTAAGGCCGTAGCTAAATCGAAGGCATGGTGAGACTGACTTCTATCTGACCCAGTTTTTGAGCGGGCACGGGTGTTTTCAGTCTTACCTGCACAAGCTTGTTAGGTCACGGTTCCCCGATTGTCGGTATTGCCCAGGAGAGGAGGACAATGACTGCCACACATTTTTTTTGCATGCATAAAATGCAAATGGCACAGGTTGCGAAGAGCCCTCTACAGGGAGACGGGAGAGCTCACCCCGGATAATATAGTCGCGGTGAGCTCGAATCGGTTGACAAATGGAACCAGGTGGCACCTTATGTTCGGGCAGTCCTAAAAGATAAAAAGGATTCACAGCAGCCGGGGGTGTTGAGGCTGGGGGATCGCTTGTCTTGCATTTCCTCTTCCCTTCTCCCCTCCCGCCAGGAGAGGGATCCCCCAGCTTGAAGGCGCCTCACTGCATAACAAAACGAGACTTGGCCCGAAGTAATGTGTCAAACGATTCCAGGCTAGGTTCTCAGGTTGACATGGGAAGTTATCAGTGGGTAGTCCGGTCGCGTTTTTTTGCAAACATGGGAGTCCCACACTTTGTGTGTAAATGGGCATTCAACTCCCTACCACAAAAAAACAGTCACTAAAACAATGCAAATTTAACTTTCATGAGAAAAGCCAATAATCTACGCTTAATTTAAACAGGCAATTCAACCAAATATTGTTTCTTTGAATCATTTTGTATGTAGAAATAGACATATTTGATCAATTAATTGGATTATATGTCATTTATAGTAGTCCGTGTGGCTTAGTGGTTAGAGCACTAAGCCTGGTTCCAGTCTCGTTGGCGTCAACGAGATGTAGTTCGAGTGGTTCTTCGGACGGACAATCAGCCTGTTCAGTATGATACGTGCTGGTTTAAAATCAGAACATATCGCAGCTGGGTGGACGGACACACGGCCAAAGCGTGATAATGATCATATCACCTTGTTGAGTGCCGATACATTCGATCATGTCAATGAGATACTCTAAGTATCTCTAAGCGAAGACTCGAAAGGGGCTGTAGGGCTACAAAGAAGAAGAAGATCTTTCATTTATATGGAAATAAAACTTCAATTTCTCAAGCTACTCTTTTTATTGGCTCATCTATATTTATAAAACACATATTGGTGTTGAATCCATTTTGTGGTGAGCTTCGCCATATCGAACACTACGGCGATGTTGAGACAACATCGTCGCAAGGGATGATACAAACAGTTTTTTCAGTGTAGTACAACCCAAGTCCAAGTATTCAGTCCATTCGATCATTTGTATGTTATTATTTGATAAGGCTACGAAAGGTATAATAGGCTGACCACATGAATTACATATACAGACGAAAAACCGATACCCAAAAACGTATTCGTTGGGTAAACTGAAGGGCGGAGATCAGTGAGGAAACCGAGAAAACGCTGATCCGACTCGGTGGGCGATGATAGTTCATCGCTGCTCTGATTTGGAAATTAGAGGACGCGGTCAATGAACCGACACAGTTGGAGGCGCTTGTTGCAGGAAGCGAAGCCCCTCACTATGAAGGAGAAGAAAATTTGACAAGGGAACAAAAATTGTTGGCAGTAAATTTTTCAAATATAATCAGATGACTTATTCATAGTATGTTCCTTAAAATTGAATGTTATTTTTACCGGAACAAACTCTTAAGATAACATCGATCTTGGAAAATTTAGTTTATGAGAACTAAAATTCGGAAAGTCATCGTTAAAAGTACTAAAAATTGAAAATCTGAAAACGAAAAAAAAGTATAATTTTGTTTGCTCGCATACTGTTCCATTTAGTGTAACCTAATCTTTAAACAAAATTTCATTGCATACTTTATTTTTCTGCCAACTTCTCAAACTATAAAACGCGACTACCTAAGGCATTTACCACAAATTGCTCTTTTGCAGGTGAAATATTCTCCAAGCACCATCACTTCCAACTGTTTATCCTTCAAAAGCCTACTCTACTCCTCGAAAAGTTTACCGTCAGTTAAGCTACCGTCACCTTGTGTCCTTTTTGAAAAAGGAAAATTTTACCATCATTGTTTGAGCGATTGAATGAGGCAAGCACGGTGGATTCACAAAGAGGAGAAGCTTAGAACGTGGAATTGAACATAAAAATGAGAAAGTTGATGTCCCGCGCTTTTTTTTATAACTTCCGCCTCCACCCATTACATCGCGAAACGACAAAACATCATCACTGAATCTTATAACAACGACAACGATAAGTGACCATGAAGATGGAATTTGAATAATAATGTGGGCGGGTGTTGGGGGTGACTCGGCGAACGTTGGTTGTTGTTGGTTTTGGAAAATATTTTGGCGAAGTTTTTTCTCTTTGTTGAAGAGTTCAGATAGGTGAGTTATTCACAAGGTGGTGTGTAATCTTGATGCTAAGTGGCTGTTTAGAAGCTTGAAAAGAGGAGTATCGCGGTGATATCAAGATTCAAGTAGGAATTTTTTGGTTAGATGATGGATGAGTTTCAGAATAAGATTTTTTATTAGAGTGAATAAGACTGGAAAGAAGAATTCAAAGGTGAATAGACAGTGCCACAAGGAAGAATAGCTCGAAATGAAGCTTTGGCTGAAATAATGGGACTGAGTCAAAAAAGAATTCTTTCCAAAAATTTTACGAAGGCGAGGACATGCTAGCTTAACCTAGCAAGACTAGATAAAGTCAAATTATCTATAGTTAAATGAGTACATTACCCAGAGAGGTTTCTCGATGAAATTTTCCAAAAATTGCGATTTGCATACTAACGATTATTGAAGCTGAATTGCTAACTCGAGTTGCAACACATGCTACCACAACATCTTATGAGTAAAATTCTCCATTATTTTCTATAAGCGTAGATGTCACCGAAGTTTAATGAAAAATCTGATAGTAATCCAATAAGGCTGCTCGATTTTAACTTACAGCAAACTTTTCCAAATAGCTTGAAGTAACGGAATTATGTTGGAAGATTCGAACTTTATCAGGTCACTACGATTACCTTACAGTTGGTAAGGATGTTTCCGTCGCCACAGAAATATTCTCTGCCCCTCTCTTTCCTGAGAAATATCTGGCACTTGCTTCCGATAAACTTACAAATTTACATAGACAAACTTTTTCCAGAAGTTTTGAATAATCAAGATGAGTAGGGGAGAGTTTCGTATGAGGTCACGGCGTGCTGCTGTTTGTTTAATTTAATTTGAGAAACACCAGTTCAATATTGAAAATTTTACGTTGATCTGTATTGTTATTAAAAACACAAACACTGCTGTCAGTTATAAACATGAAATTTGTACAAGTAATTTCAATATGTTTCAAAGAAAGTACGTAAACACAATCTTCTCCACTACGAATTGCTAGGATACTTTAAATTTACGGGCTTAAATTTTGCTCTTTTTAAAAATCTAATCTACCAAGAATCGACGCCTGCATTTGAACACTTTTCACCTCTCTATAGTTATCTTCCATTCAAGACGCCATAAGGTAGTCCCGTCTAATATTCTCGGCAAATCAACATCAGCAAGTCAAAGCATAGCTAGTCTTATCTGCTTTCAGACTACGTCAACTTCTTTGGCTAGAAGGCTATTGATAAAACAAGCTGTAAGCCAATCGCAAAGAAATTTAATTTGGTAATCATCTAACTTAGTGGTAATTGACTGAGATATTAGCATTTTCGCTTTCATCAGCAATTCGGGGTTTCGATTCTCAAGATTCCTGTTAAATATTCAAAAGCTGAAAGTTTTAAAAGACCCCTCTCTTAGCATGCCACCGTTAGCAGCTACCTTTCAAGCATGGAAATCTAATAAGATGATTGTGTGTTTAAAATGTTCGAAAGGATGGGCCGAATTTAAGTCTAGGGTTGAAAGGTTTGAATGAAGATCGTTAGTTCCCAAAGTAAAACTGGCACCCAATGAAATAAAGAATTTTGTCTGGTTTTAAAATTATATGGGGAGAATGAAAACATTAGAGTTGAGCTTAGTGATAAAAAAATAATTGAAACATTTCAAACTGGTTTACAGAAATTGAATTGTGTTGAAAGATAATGTAGAATACCATAAGGAATGCAGTAAGATTGCCTCCATATCGAAAATAATCTTAATTGATTTAAACTATTCATCTCTCAATCTAGCATTGTTTCCTATCGTTGTAGGGGAGGGAAGAAACTTTTCAGTTGTGGAACTTGATAAAATACCTGCGACACTTGAACCAAGAGAAAATGTGGCCGTATAAATGCCGGATGCCTCTATAGTAGTAATTATAGCTTTTGCTTGGTAAGTCGAAGCTGTAAAGGTAGAAGGGCATAATTTGGATAAGAAAAAGGAATTTTTGTGTTACTGAAAATTTTAAAGTAGACCAGAGAACCCATTCTATTTTTGAACTGACGATTTTCGGCTTTACTTCAAAAACTGTTCTAAAGACTCGTGGTTTAAAACCTCACCCACTACCAAAAGTGTAAAAACAATGTATCTTAGTCCAAATACGTCACAGATGCTAACTCAGTGGCAGCAAATAAACGTCTCCATGTACCACAGGTGGCGTTTCCACTTCAATAACAGGACCCACTGGTTGTATGACTGTCTTTGCAGAGCAGGCAGGTTATGCGAGGATTGGTATTAGCCCATATGGGGACAGGCACTCAGAGATAGACCAGCAACAATCGGGAATCCACCTCAATTGAACCTACACCACCAACGCAACGGTGCGAACTTCAAACGTACTAAGACGCCTGCCAAGATTTTACCGGGATGGTGCAGTATGACATATAAATTGGAGCTTTTTTCGCGCGAGTTTCATCTTGGTGATACCATGCTATGCAACTAGGTCCAAAATATAGTAGCCGCCAGCCCAAAACGTCAGTTCCAATTCAATGTCATATTCGTAGTAAAGAGATTATTGCTAGGCCGTAGTCCACGAAAAAAACTTACGGAAGCCTCTAGTTCCTTAGGTGCATGAAGGTGACTTTCTCCAAAACAGGGTAACCTCCAAGAATAATCGTCTCATCTGAAACAAGTGGTCCGTCAAAGGTTGCAAAAAGTGCAAAAAATTGCTATGGTAGTTATAAGCAAGCCATGCATCTGATCTTGATGAAGCTTGGCAGTATAATATATGTTATTAATATCTAGAGAACAATGAAAAAATTTCACAATGGCGGCTGGTTAACGTTTCAAATTTCAAAGGCTTAAAGTCGCAATATGTGATGAAATTGAATAACTTTGTCATTAAAGTAATCATCTATGCGTAAGTGCAAAATAGCGGTGATGCAGATATGCGATATTTTTTTCTCAGGGGATTTTAATGAAGCTTGAAATCATAAATTATTAAACCAGTTCTTTTATTCTGGAAAAATTTATGAAAATTAGACACATAAAGCAATTGAATATTTTTAACTTTATGTTTTCAGCTGCCGTTTTTAATAAAAATCGAATATTTTTGTTCTGTTCAGAGTAAATTTCTGTAAAAATTAAAGAAAGTAGTTGATAAAACTCTAAGATATACAGTGGCGGACAAAAGTCTACGACAACTCCTTATATTGAGATTCGGATTGATTGGAGGCTTTAATCAAAAATTCATTGGTGTGCAATTTTCAGTAAAATAAATATATTTATAAAAAAACAACGACGACAAAATTTCATAACAAACTGAAGGAGAAATTCGTAAACACATAAAAAAATTAATGGACAAAAGTCTACGACAGTCAGTGCTAGCTGACTTCTGCACAAAATATTTTCAACTAAGCTTATTGGAATTTTTAAACCTTTTGCTGGCTTAATTTTCAGTGAGACTCCATTTCGCAGCAATTACTGTTTGCAGTCTTCGGGACAGAGAGGCGACTAAATTACCAGTTTCTGCAGATATAATATTCTGCCATTCTATAACTAGCGCTTCCTTTAACAAATTTTTGTTTTTAATGCGACATTTTCAAATTTTCCGTTCCAAAAGCTCCCATACATACTCTATTGGGTCTAAAACTAGACTTAGCGGAGGCGTATTAAGTTGCCTAGGAACATAGGAAAACAACCAGTTCTTGATGAAAAGTGTTGTGTGTTTTCGATCAGTGTCTTGTTGGAAAATACATCTCTCTCCAAGACCCAACTTCTCGACTGATGGCTTCAAATGTTGTTTTATCAGGTTCTTGCAAACATAACGGTCCATCATAGTTTCAACAAAAGCCAATCTGCCAACCCCAGATGCAGTGGTTGCTCCCCAAACATTCACATTGCCTCCACCGAGCTTGACAGTAGGAATCAAATTGTTGGTCTCTAAAGCCGTGTTCTTGTTTCTCCATACTTTAGTGCGACAATCACTTCCAAAAAGTTTGATTTTGGACTCATCGGTGGAAAGGACGCGATTTCAAAAATTATTTTCCTTGCCAATATGGGCCTTGGCGAACTGTAAGCGCAGAAGTCGGTTTTGGCAGATATAAATGGATTTTTACGTTGAGTTCTGCTTTGAAAACCATTAATATTTAATGCTCTGGTGATAGTTCTTGCATAGACACCCTTTTTCGTTTCCGTAGCCATTGGTTTTGCCAAATCTGGAGCACTTATTTTCAGATTACTGCTCACTTCTCTTAGAATGAAACTCATGCCTCTTTGCGACAACTTTTTCGGTCGGTTCGCCGCTTATTTTCAATGGAACCACTGTTTTCAAAGTTTTTGATGTTTGTTTTAGTTTCAGTAATTTCGCGATTTCCGAGCACGATTTATTGTCTTTCTTATACTGTACGACCAAATTTCGGATATCACTAGAAATTTCTTTCCGCAATGACATTTTGCGGTCCTTACAGTCAGAAACCAGCGATAAAACTAAAACATAATTGCAGCAGCACATATACAAAATGACAATAAAAGCAAATAAATAAATATTGATGACATTCCGATACGTTTAGTTATAAATTTTTATGTATAACTGAATCAGCACTGACTGTCGTAGACTTTTGTCCATTCAATTTTTTATGTTTTTATGAATTTCTTCTTAATTCTGGCATGAAAAGTTTTTATCTTTATTTTTTTTAGAAATATATTTACGTTACTGAAAAATGTGCATCAATGGATTTTTTATTAAAGCTTCCAATTAACCGGTATCTCAATATAAGGAATTGTTGTAGACTTTTGTCCGTCACGGTATATCTTCAAAAATGATTCAAAATAAAACGCCAAAATTCAAAATAGCGCTGTTTTAAAGCTCAAAAAGTAAGCAAAATTCGTTGCTTAAGTAGAGAGTATAGTACTAAATATATTTTCCGAAAACGTATGAAATGGCTTATGTTGGAAGTAGTTATGCAACAGAAATATTCCTTTAACAGTGTTTGACTTTCAAAGTAGCCTCCGATAAAATTATTATTTGCTTTTTAAAGTTTGCCTTTTTGACTAGTGGCGCCAATGAGGCTGTTTTTCAATACAAATCAGTATCAGCGAACCTCTTTGTACTAAAGACTTTGATGAGAGATCTGGAGCCTTGAATACCCAGACCCTTGAATACTACTCTGATATTGCAAGCAAAACATTCTTAAACCGAAAAAAAACTACTCGGTCGCCATCATAAACCACCTGACACTGAATTGTCAATCGCTACGACACGTTTTAGATATCAATCAATAGCTAAAATTTGACGCTTCTGTGGCGGGTTTTCCTTCATAGAAGGAAGGTTTCGGTTGGACAACATCGGCTCCCGCTATCGATGTGGGAAATGCTAAACCCATCAAGCAGAGATATCTTGCCATATTTCCGGTGAAAGAAAAGTCACTTCACACCGAAATCAATTGGATTTTGGTTCTGGGTGTGATTGAAGAGACGCAGAGTGCATAGGCTTCACCAGTTAACCCAGTGATCAAACTGAATAAGGTCTCCATGCGAAGAGAAGTTATGACTTTGACGACTGACTACAGTATTTGGCGATGCGCGAAATTATGAATATATTAAATTTTCTTCCTTTATATGGTAAATATGATTTATGTATTACGTTATTTAACTTCGATTAATATTATGTGACAACGATCATTCTAGCAAGGATATTTTCCCTAGCGTTATCCTCTGCTCAGCATGACTGGCAAATGTTTGCATATATATATATGTATCAACTTCAAAATCACATATAGAAAAATACACGACACAAAAAAAAGCAACAAAACTAGTTCAAAATTATGGATTTGCATGAATTGGATACAGTCACATGAACGAGTGGAGCGAAAGAAGCTAAATTTCTACATAAAAGGCACAAAACCTAACTAACTTCAAATGTACTATATATGTTTTAAACATAATACAAGTATGATTCAACGAATTGTAGTTGATAGGGTTTTAAATTTCAAAATGTTAACTTGATTTATTTCTATTTGCAAAGATGATTAATTTACTATGTTTAATAACCACGACCAGAGGTGGAAAAAATAGACACATCCACACGTATGCCAACAGTATGTGATCTGCGACATGGAACCCTACCAAGGCACTATTCACATTCGATTTCACTTGATTTCGGTGATGTGAAAGGAAAGCTTATCTATGCAGCTGAATCTATTAACCGGGGAGCCAGGCTGCATGTACATTTAAATTTTTGAAGCACTGATAGGCTTAGTGCCAAATGGCCCCAAAAAATTAAATCGTTTGATTGATTTTTAACTTATTCGAATCGTTCGAAAATTCGTCGTATAATCTTCATAATGTTGAGACAGCTACATAGCGACTAACCATCAAAGGCCATCGCACCAATTTCTTAGAATTATTATTTAATGTGAATTCAAGATGAGATTAATATTCACTCAAATTTTTTTGCAGAACCCTTCCTTAATCTTAGCCTTACAAGATAATTCAACATGTGTAAAATAATTTTTATGATTCAGTCTGTAGCAATTGGATTCCTACGTTTGCGAAAGAAAAGAGGTAATTTTCACTTTAAAGTATCTTTGACACAGTAAGAGTATTATACCATAATGCGAGAAATTCGAATATCATACTATTATTAACAAAGTTGAATGAATTTTGACTTCTAAGGTATTTGCTGTTTTACTTTTAAATACCTACTCCATATTTTTTCTCAGATTTTTCGGATCACAGATGTCCAATCGCGAGGGGCGGGGGACACGAATTTTTCGTGTATTTCCCCTTCCTGTGTGCCCCCTCAAGACAAAAAAATACCAGCTCAATCCCTGTTTTGAAAGAAGAAGGCATCACTTTACACCTATATACAAAATTTTATATTTGTAGCTTATACGGTTTGCGAGAAAAAGTGCTGTGACACACGGACGGAAACCCTAAAAATCCATTGATGAGGAGAACGTAACGAAAATAATTCTTCTCATTCATACCTGGTTGGACTGAAAAGTTTTCCTTTGCATGTCATGTCTGCAAATTAACTAGAAACCTGCATGAAATCTACCTATCTATTTGTTTACATTAGTTTCATGGTCACACTGAATTTTCCTACCAGAGGCTGGCAGAGTAAGGAAGGAAGATGTGGAGCACACGATGCGAATGATATTCATACATATATACACCCAAACACACATTTATATATATATATATATATATATATATATATATATATATATATATATATATATATATATATATATATACAGTCTTCCACAAAAGTCAAGGTACAGTGATAAATATCATGAAAATTGTTTGATATTTTTATTTAAAAAACGTATAGTGATAAAATTTTTTTGGTATTACTTCAACTATAATCATTACACTTTAAATTCATGTAAAACAAAACGAAATTCTGTCGTATTAATATATTATTACATATGATGTGTTGGAAAGTCAATGAATGAAGTCCACAAAAGTCATGGTACACCTAAAGAAAAATGATACAAATTGTAATTATAGTCTTGCAAAATTATTTGAATTATACTTTTCTTAATATTTTGTCGGATATCCTTTCATCTGAATTACTGACTTCAGTCTTTTAGGCATAGAATATACCAATTTTTTAGTAAATTCGCTGCTGATTCTGGCCCACTCCTCCAATATAACATCCTTAAGCTGCGCCTTGCTTGATATCACTCTTTTTCGGATTTTTGTCTCAAGCTCATTCCAAAGATGCTCTATAGGGTTCAAATCAGGCCTTTGAGGCGGTGTAGCAAGCATGCGAGTATTGTACAATAGCCACATTCGAACTTTATGCGCAGTGTGCTTAGGGTCATTGTCCTGTTGAAACAAGAAATCTTCTCGCATACCTAATTTGGCTGCACTTTGTTTCATGTTGTTTCGTAGAATCTCTAAATAAGAGTTCTGATCCATAGTATTTTCGATGAATGTCAGTTTCCAACTCCAGCAGCAGCCATGCAACCCCAAACCATAACACCACCGCCTCCATGTTTTACTGTTTAAATAGTGTTCTTGGGATTAAATGCTTCTCCTACTTTTCGCCAGACCCTCTTATGCCCATTTACACCAAATATACAAAATTTAGACTCATCCGAAAATAAAACATTATCCCAAAACGTTATTGGTTTGTCAATATATGCTTTTGCAAATGTTATTCTTTTTTGTTTGTTGATGGAACTTACAAGAGGTTTTCTTCTAGGCGTACGAGATGAAAATCCAGCTTCTACGACAGCTCTACGCACAGTTTCTGCGCTAACCTCCTTCTTATCATTAATTCCAAGAACATCGCAGATTTTTCTACAGCTTGGAAATGGATCTTGTTTTACCATTCGCGAAATTTTTCTCTTGTCCTTTGCACTTAGTTTAGATGGACGACCTGTTCGGGGCACATTTTCCGCTCTATTTTCCTTCTTAAATCGGTTTATCACTTTTTGAATGGTTGACCGACTTCGCAACACTAGTTCAGCTATTTCAGAATATGATTTGCTCTGATTTGAATGCAGATTAATAATTATTTCACGCTCCTTAATACTCAACTCCTTTCGACTCATTTTTTAAAAATTTTATTAAATAAAAGATACACCACGAATACGGACGCGATATTAAAGACAGCGGCCTACGGTTGTTAACTCACTCTGATAATATGAACTTGGGGGATTCCCCTTTTTACAAATAACAGGGCATTTTCTGCAACTGTACCAAGACTTTTGTGGAGTAGAAATGAGACATTGCCAACAAAAAATTATTGTCTTCAATGATCATTATTGCCGAATCCCTTTAAATTTATGAAAACTTAAATTCAACAGAACTCGTATTATTACCATTTCATAACTTTTGGTTTTCAAATAAAAATATTGATTCAGTAATACAATTTTCAGTTACCGATTCTCTGTAGCTTGACTTTTGTGGAGGACTGTATATATATATACAGTTAGACAAAAAAGTCTCCGTACGGTGCTTATTTTTCTGTATAAGTAAATGTACCGTTCAGATATATCAATATTTTTTTATTTTAGTAATTAATATGTTTTCTATAAACTTATAATTGCAAGATACAAAAAAAAATATTAATAACTTATCCATTCGTTTCCATATAGTAGTTCAAACTGGTAAATTTATCAACATTTAACATCAAAAAAGTCTCCGTACGATATTACATATTAATAAAATTATTAGAAAAAGGAATATTGTAAAAGAATTTTTTAGTACTTAGTAGGATTCCCCTTAGCTTTGCTGACTGCTGTCAATCATCTGGGTATCGAAGAGACTAGTTTGGATGTTATTTCGGATCCTATAGAGTTCCATTCTTCCTGGAGTTTAGCTTTAAGCTATTACTTGTTTTTTATTGCGTGTTTGCGTACTCTACGCTCCAATACATCCCATAAATGTTCTATTGGGTTTAGGTCGGGTGATTGTGGTGGACTGTGTAGTTGCTTGGGTACATTATATAGTAGCCATTCCTTAGCAATCATTGATGTATGCTTAGGATCGTTGTCTTGTAGGAAAATGAAATCACTTTCCATGCCTAAAGCTGATATGCTTTCGCGCGAACTCGTTCTAAGAATGTTTAGGTTATCCCACCGGTCCATTGTGCTCTCAATGAAGTGCAATTCTCCAACTCCTAAAGCTGCCATACACCCCCAAACCATTACATTACAACCGCCATGCTTGACTGTTGGAATTAGATTTTTGCAATTGAATTCCTCATTTGCCTTGCGCCAAACTTTTCCCTTGACATCTGATCCAAATTTGTTGAATTTACTCTCGTCGAAAAATACAACTCGATTCCAGAAATTAGCGTCCTTATTTTGGTGCATTTTCGCAAAGTCTAATCTCTTCTTGCGATTAAGTTTTGAGACCAATGGCTTTCGCCTTGGCTTTCGACCATGAATAGTACTTTCCCGTAGAACACTTCTAATGGTTTCATCACTTACCGTTAAATTAAAGTCTTTTCTGACCTCGTCTGCTGTTTTACATGCGCTGGTTCTAGGATTATCTTTTATTTTTCTTACTATTGACCGCCGCGGTGATTCTGCTGTATCAACATTTAGGGCTTTACGAGCCGATTACGGTCGAGTAAATCGACGAATACAGCAAACAATTTCGAACACAGAGAGAAAATTTGAAAAGCCTGGATCGGTTATTGATATTGTAAGACCTGTGCATCATCGCAACATTCGTTCTGCTGAAAATGTCGCTGGCGTTGCTCAAAGTGTGGAGGAAAACCCGAATTTGTCGATTCCTCGACGTGCTCAACATTTGGGCTTATCTTACGGCTCATTGTGGCGGATTTTGCATTTGGATTTGCATCTTGGGCCTCAAGACCATACACAACGCAGGATGTATGCAGCTTAAATTGTATTTATAAAGCAATAATTTTTTTGCTTTTTTCTTAAAGAAACTTTTTTCCAGCTTATTTCATCCTAAACAGATCCATTGATGATTATACGGCTTTTAGGCTAGCCGTTTAATATAAAACTCGACGAAATACTTCATTAACAACAACAAATTCTAGTACATACTTATATAGGATTGAAAAGGATTTGATACATGACTTTTATTCGTTATTTTTAGAGCACCATCTCAAAAAGTAAGAATTTTACTTCGAGAATAATCTCTCATATATAATTATTCTTAAACATTCTTAGGGAAAAAATAGCTTATCTTATTATGCAAATTCCTCTCGTAGTTCTGCATAATTACAACGGTGCCATCCAACATATCGCAGACAAATTAGGGAGCATCCATCCAATAATTTACTTACTGTACTAACCATACTTATCTCTATTCTTTGTGCACTTTATCCAGCAAAATACAGTATTTCAGAAACCTTCAGTAAAGTTGCTTCGAAAAACAAGATACACTGGCATCTAAATATTTTAACGTAGATAATATTCAGCGGATTTTTGCCGAGTTTAAAAAACGCTGCAAACAAACATTTATCCCATTCTTATAATGTATGCGAGAAAAACATGAAACTTTACCTCCTGCTTACATGGGAGTCCAAAGAATTTTGTTCCTCGTTCGAGTTTTCTAGGGATGACGTGCACTCCAATGATAATAATGAAGAAAGCCAAGGAATCAAACAAGTTCTTGAGCACATGCATAGAAGAAAAAGTGCGAGAGTACGAAGAGGGGCTCCTAATCACGACAATATCATGTCTTGTACGGAAAGTTTTCCGCTGGGTTCTTCTCTTATTTTAAATCAGCAAAAGATAATGTCTTGAAGTTTTAAACAAAAATTAAAGAAAGAAATTACATGAATACAGAGGCCATCACAAGCGGAAAAAGTTCAGGAGGTTCCATCGATAGGCATTATTTGCATACTTCACATGCTATCTAGAAAAATTCGTTGGCAAATGATGTCAAATAAGGGAAAAATTTGCATACTTTCATTAATTGAAGGGCAATGTCGAATAATTTATGTTGGGTTTAAGTTTAGTATGCAAATACACCCACAAACAGTCCCACACAAAAATTCTACTTAGTCCCATCGACTTCATAATTTATTCTCACACTCTGTGTTAACATTTTTCCTTGACAATAAGCATTTATTTCAAAGGACTCCCCTCTTCATCACATTGACACCACCGCAAAAACGTCGCCCTTGCCGTTGGACACTTTGCGGGCATGACTGAAATAAAGGTCCCGTTAAAGACAGATTTCATAGCTATAAATTGTGGTTTTAATGGGTCCCACATGTGCACATGTGTACGTAGCCGAAAACGGTTCTATTAGCGAAGTGATAGTGTAGATAAAATCCAACAAATTACTTTTTACCCCAAAACTACGACTACTACGGTAATGGCGGCGAAGGAATTCTTAGGCAAATTCCTATTCTCCCATTCAAAATTGTAATCCGCTACCCAGCCTCCGCGCAATACTCACCCCCTACCATTTAAAACCACTTGTCAGCCAGCCTGACCACGGCCACTAGGAAAACCTCAACCGACTCAATTCAACATGTTGCTCGAGCAGTGTTTGTCTTCGAAACGTGTAGAGCCGAGTTCTAGAATCCTTATCTATTTTAGCATTGCTTACACACATGTGAGTAGACAATATCAAATATAACATTTCCCTTGTCGGATAAAAAGTTTTTCGGGTTAACAGAACTATCCTTTGAGTTATGCCAGTTTTGTTATCCTCTTACCGTGCCGCGAGGGATATGTGTTTGCATGAGTAGGGGCTAACGGAAAAGGAGTCGCAGCTTTTGGACGCATAAGACACTTTCAATATCGTTGTCATATAAAGTATACAATATGATACTATATATGGTGCTTTTAGGAAAATTAGCTTTAGTTTAAAAAGGATACAATAGGGTGAAAAAGACAAGAGAAATATGTTTGGGGTTTTGCTATAGTGCCGTTGTTGGTATTGCCATGGTCCTATGAGTTTGGGTCGTTTCAATTTTTTTCCTTGCGTTTAAGGATAAGAACATCTGCCGATAGTAAATCTTCCGAAAGAATTAGGATCCCCATTTATGTATATTGAGAAGTGAATTTTATTCACATTGAATAGGAAATTTTGCTTATAAGCTGTAATTTTCTTATAATGGCTTTGGAAATGCTTTGAGCAGGGTGAGAACAAATTTTGACACACAGGTGGAGCAAAGCAATATGTTAAGCTTTTGTCTCGGATAACCTTTTAATTTATTGGGAAAAAGATTGGGTTTGAGTAGTTCGATTGTTTTGATTGAATAAGGATAGCTTGGGTAGGATATTTTACAAGAATTTAATTAAAATTTAGCAAGGGACAGGAAGTATTTTCAAATTTTAATCGGAAACAAATCCATGATACGAGTATCATTGTCAAAAACTACAATCAAAACACAGTATCTTTTTTCCAATATTCATGTACCGAAATAAAGAGATTTATTGCAAAGTAACTTCACGGTATCGATTAAAATGTACACACCCTCATGAAAGACTATATATATATATATATATATATATATATATATATATATACTTATATATATATATACACATATACATATATATATATATATATATATATATATATATATATATATATATATATATATATATATATATATATATATATATATTTATACACACATATACACACATATATATTTATATACATATACATATATATATATATATATATATATATATATATATATATATATATATATATATATATATCTATATATATATATATATATATATATATATAGAAAGGGTGTTTTTTGGAGGTATACAACTTTGAAATGAAATAAAATATGGATAAATTGTTTTGATTGCCATGAAATTGGTTTGTTTTCGAGCATGTGAGAGCCATGACAAGCGTGGGGGAAGTCCTGACGAGCGGTCAAATTTTCGACTTCTCTAACGAATAATTGGGGCCGTATCTCGCCAATAACGCGGCAAATGTTTTCTTCAATTCCAATGTATTCATAATCAAATGGAAGATCGAACTAACCATAAAATGCAAGAAAACTGTCGCCATACGTAGCATTAAAAAGTGTTGCCAACTTAAAGTTCTATGCCTCTAGAACAATCTCAGATACGATCAGAGTATTAAAAGACCAATCAAAAACTTTACAGGAAATCCGCAGCAAAGTATGTACTCCTTCCATCAACAATAGGGAAGGTCCAGTGAACAACCCTCTTGCACTATCACCAACATTATTCTCTATTTCAGCTGCCAAGATCTCTGATGTATGTATTGCGGTTGATGCCAGCATAGGAGCCATTCCAAAGAAACTTCAACAGCAACTGTCACCTGGTTCAGGCGGGCATGAACACTTTGGGTTAGTCCCGACACCAACTAAACGTTGCGGCGTTATGGAAGCAGGCTGCAGAAGTTCAGGGTCTTTCAAAATTACTGTCCCAGCTATCCTAAGTATCTTGCTTGGCCTTCCTTGACGAATGTCTTTTGTTCAAGCTTTATCTTAGTCTTGTACCTCAAAATGTATGCAGGTAAATCAATACATTTGATGCTGCTCGCCCTAATAAATCCTCGCTTCAATTTCACGTTCCGTATGCACGTACCAACACCTTCTTCCACTCTCCCTTACTACGCTTACCTCGTATGCAAACCTGCCGAAGCTCCTAATACCCAGCTTTAAGTGCAATAACGGTTCATAGAATCAACAATCAGAATATTAAAATAAAAACCGAATATGGTATTCAACAAACCGAAACCACTCAACAGCAAGTACAAGTCCTGGCAAATGAAAGATATTCGCCGAACTATTCTGTCGGAAGTTTAGAAAATTTTCGAAGCAGAGCGGATATACAATATCAGATTTTGAAGGCACTCTTCTCATCAATCATTACTATAAATAATAAACAGGAATACTCGTGGACCGCTATTATCGATCAGTATTGCCAAAATTCATGAAGAAGCTAGTTTACAATTTGTCGATTAGTAACGGCCCAATTGGAAACTTTGTGCTAAAGACAGAAATCGTTAATGTTCTTCCATTCTTCGTGACGGAAACGCGAAAATAAATCCAGCCCTACATGAATCGGGTTCCGATTTCAATTTGGAAATTGCTGAACCAAACGGCTGATATTTATGTGATACAAAGTCCAGTCATTTCACATCAACTGATGATGACGAGGACAATGATCATCCAAATCTTCGAATTCATTCAATGTATCATTGTTTGCGGGAGATCCCGTTCCAACGTGAGAATGGGAGGAAAAAAGATTTGATCTCGTCGATGACGAGTAGCAGCGCTCGGTGGGAATCCGACAAGCGCAGAACGAGGACGAGCGGGGATTTAAAGGTCAGACGAACAGACACCGCACCCCGCAGAAAAAGAAATTTTGACTTGTAATTAGTTTTCGTCTCGACGCGGAGTGTAATTGTAATTTCCCCACCATGCACAAGAAAAATTCCACTCCCTGAAGAGCAGAAAAGTCCACAAAAGAATTTTCGGAGGTTCACGTAGAGAAATTACCATGGCGAGTTGGTCGCAAACGGCGATATTAATGATTGACGGAGTGAAAACCCCGTTAGTAGCGCGGCAATCGTAAATTATGCTTGGGCCTAAAAGAAACATGGGAAAGTATTAAAAATGATTTTAAAGCACTTGTGTGTATGACTAGACAAACTATATGTATGAATCTCTTCACGTAAATGTCCAACTCAAGAATTTCAAGGTCATCCGAAGTTTTGCAGCTTATTTGTAACCCTTCGGCTATATGTGTAGGCCGTAAATATTGCGGTTGAGTGCGCTGAATTCTGAGGGGGTTGCAGTGTAATCGACCTTTTTTTGAGGAAGTCAAGGCGATCTTCTAACCGAGTGGATCTTGCTGCGTGCCAATTTTCAGAAACCCAATTATTCACTTTCGTCTTTTTTTTTCAAACAAATACCTTCATGCTGCAACTTACATATATAAATTCTTATTACGATCACGCTTGGATTAATTTAATAGAAAATCTAAATGTTTATTTGTTCAGATAGTGATAAAACAAGCAGCAAAGTTAAAAGATATTTGAGATTAAGTGACCAAAATATAAAAGCATAGATATAGAGAGTACTGGATCCGCAACCGGTCGTGAGAGCCGAAGCAATTGGCAACCTTCGCTAAAGTTGTGTGAAGTTGAGGTTTGAAGTGATTTGCTTTTGTTTTTGCACTCTATTCACGGCGAAACACGTTCGCATTTAAGAAGTTTTTAATTTTAAAGATCGCGCGTACGTAATCGGAACTTTAATTCACTGTTTTAATTAAAAATTTAGAAAATTTCCATCCGCTTTGACACACGAGTTTTACCGCGTGTTTCGCGCTCTTTTCGATATTTTTTTGCTTTCACGTTCGAGTTTTCCGTGAGAGTCGTTTGTTGTTTGTACTCAAACTGTTTTCCGAATGATAACGAAGGCGCGATCGTGTGCACGTGAAATGAAATTTCGTTGGTGTGCGCGGGTGTCAGTGGGGGAAGCGATTCTTCTGAAGAGAGAAAAGAAAAACCTGTCTGGAAAAAAGGGGAAGGAGAAGCAGAGCGAATCATATAGTTTCGAGAGCGTAAGTTATTTATAATTTATTTATGTGGCAAATTCGCTTCTCACATGGACGAGGACACAGATTCTCGTTGCTCGTCCATTTGTTTATATGTCTGTATAAAAGAGTCCTTGGATGCTGCGCGATTCGTATGTTAATTTTTGAAACAAAAGTTGAGTGCGATTATTAGCCAATCCATTTCCAATAATATAAGACGTAATTCAAGGTATAACATGTGTTTATCCGGTAAAACTGAAGCTAAGTTCGACCTGCTCCCTATATCGATTCGTCGTTTTGAATGTGTAGTGTTTTTATATTGATGTTCTATAAAGTCTTGACTTAAAATAATTTTATTGATATTTAAACGTGTCACAGTTTAATGAATTCTATGTTCATGCACTAGAAAACATCCTATGGTTTGAACGTATTAATATGAATCAAATGTTTAAAATGAACAGTATTGGGTAAGATTTCAATGTATTAAAACAAAAATACTGTGCTTGCTTTAGTAATTAGTTTTCAAAGAGGCCAAACGGATGATTACATGCGCGCAATTTTCAAAGTGTATGTATTAAGAAAGCTAGGAAGGAGCAAAATATTGAATTCAAGGAAATTCATACCGACCTACCAAATTATTTATAGAAGCCCTCCAAAGTGTCCGATTGAGGCAAAATTGAAGTTTGTAGGCACTATTAGCCTCCCAGCTTTTGTTTCTTTGTATTTTTCATGAAATAATGTTATTTTTCATAAATTTTTTTTAATTATACAATTATTATTCTTATAAAATATTGTTCTTTTTGTTCCATAATATACTCTCATTTTTTTATTAAAATTTATGCTTTGGAATATATTGGGCAAAGGCCTTCTGATTAGGAAAGTTGTGAAGTAAAATTTGTGATAGTTTTGTTCTGGTCAGTAAAGCAAAAATTGTAAAAATATTTTTTTTATAATGAATGAAGGAGATTGAAATGATAATGTATGAATAATTGAATTCGGAAATTCAGTCTTTCTTTTTGGAACCAACCAGGTATGGGACCCGCCACGTTGGCTGGCCCCTCCGCTCATGAGCTAGCCATCCTCCTCCTCTCCTTTTTCCATTATTACAGGGTTGCTTGGCCTCCCACAACCAAAATGGGCCAAAGCAGCAGTTTTGGATTTCGATCCGGTTCGGAGTGGTACGTGGGGGCACCGCCACTACCTAGATGCCCCATTCTTATTTGTGGGCCGTGACCGCCCTCAGCAAGGACGCAATCTTCTTGAGTATTGCGTGCGGCTAATTAGTTATTCGACGTCGCATTTTTCTTTGTAATCCCTTTCGGCAGACTACTTCGGCTGTTGGCAATTTTTTTTCACCAGCCAATCGGTTTTGCTTTTTTGACTCCAGTCACCAAATAAATCATAAGTGCGAAAATATTTTGTAGTGGGCCCATGCGCGGTGGGAAAAGAACCCGCCACACAACACCGTAAAGCTAGCTTGCCAGCGTATTTACGCATCCCCAGGCAAGGCCATTTCCAGGGTAGCACTGATTCCGCTCGCTGAGCCATGAGAATACTAATCCAGTCCATAACGGACAACTAACATGACAGTAAAACACTACATCCGAAATGCAGTGCAGGCTCAAAAGTAATTGTGCGAAATTTAAGGTGAGGACTCAGCATTGGTTTGCTCACGTACGTTCTGGAAATCATACTGGTCGTCCAACCATTACCGTTGACGACAAAGAAAGGGTGTAAATCAAATCTAACCGGCGTATGATAACTCAAGAGATAACTGAGAAATTCAACATATCGAATTCAACCATTTACCTGCACTAACAACAGCTAGGTTATGTAAACAAACTGAATGTATCACTGATCAATGTTTGTTTTTAATATAAATAAATTTACTTTTACAGCCATCGGACATTGCTCTGTTTTGCGAGCAGACGGGTTTCGAGTCCACTGTTTTCACTGCTCCTTGGTCTCTGGATGTGTACTAGTGGAGCCATTGACGACCATGAAGCGGTGCATAAACTTCTTTATATTGTGCTGAAACAGCGTCAAACACTACTCTGAAGTGGTTTCACGGATATGTTTGTTGTCCGGACTGAGCAAATTTGGCACCCATTGCGACAACAGCTTTGTCATGCCCTAAATTTCATGCAGAATATGATCCCCGCAATCTTTTGGGATGTCTACTGTCTCGGCTATTTGGCCAAGTGGTGGTATGCCAATATCAGCTCGTGGGTTTTTGTCGCGTTACCCTCCGCGGTAGCCGTTTTCAGGGCACCTGGGCGTGGCTCATCAAAAACTGACGTGTGACTACGTTGAAACTCGTTAAATAAACTTTTGCGAGTGTCTACGTAAGAGTGAAGTCACCATACACAGCATCCAAGAGCTCTTCGATTCGCTTCAAGATTTCTCTTCAAAAAACAAGAATCGAATCACCGACCAATACTTCTCCTTCTCCATTTTCCTTAAATCCGCAGACACATCCGCTTCCACACGCGTTCAAAACAAAACTTCAAGTCTGATTCAGCGGAAGCTTTGGCAGTAGCTGTTCACAGGCACGTACTATATGACAGTGAATCTCTTTTGCAATAGTGGCTCCATTTTGCGGCGAGGCTAAGACCCTATCGGACCGCCCTCGTATATGTAAGTACAAATACATTAAATATGGTGGCGGCGGTGTTCAGCTATCCATTTGAGAAATCATCCAGCTTATTTGGCAACAAGAACATATGCCGAACGAAAGAGATGAATCAATTATATTCTCTATCCAAAAACAAGGTGACAAGCTACAATGCGAAAACTATAGGCGCATGTCACTATTTTGTACGGCGTACAAAATATTTTCAAAAATCTTAGAAAATAAAATCAGATCATACGTCAAGAATAGTATAAGAGAGTATCAAGGCGGCTTTAGGGCAGGTAGATCAACGACAGGCCGATTGTTCACAGTCAAGCAGGTACTTGAAAAATGCAGGGAGTTCAACATAGACGTACACCAAATTTTCGTTGAAATAATGCTTGGTTTTGGCATCTCAGCCAAATTAGTCCGTCTTACCAAAATGACAATGACGTCGACCACCTGCCAAGTCCGCATCAATAACCAACTCTTCGATGCCTTTAACACAAATATCGGACTAAAACAGGGAGATGGGCTGGCCCCATTGCTATTCAATCTTGCTCTGGAGTACGTCATACGGTAGATACTTGTCGATACGCTAGGTACATTACTATACAAGTCGAGCCAAGTAGTACCCTATGCGGACGACTTCAACATTCTGTCACGGTCATTAACAACTGCCAAAGAACTCTTCCTGAAACTCGACAGGGAAGCAAAACAAGTAAGGCTACAAATCAACGAAAATAAAACAAAGTTCATGACGCAGTCGAGGAAAAATACCTCAAATACGCAAAATATCACACTTAGCGAATACAGTATCGAGAATGTTAGCGAAATTGTGCATTAAGGCACCAAAATAACGAAAACGGACAATGAAAGAGACGAAATACGCCGAAGAATACAGCTCGCAAATAAAATATTCTATTCAGTATTGACGATCTTGAAGACCAGCTGCATACACAGGAAAACAAAGCTCCTAGTATACAAATCTGTGATAAGACCTGTGTTATGCTATGGGTGTGAAACATGGACCCTAACCCAAGCATCCGCAAAAATATTGAAAGCCTTTGAGCGACGGTTCCTGAGCCAAGTAATCGGAACGAAGCTTGACGGGGACCAATGGCGTATTCGATACAACCATGAGCTGTATGAAATTTTTGAAGAACTGGATGTCTCAAGGATTGTAACACTGCGGAAGCTGCAATGTGCTGGAAACATGAATCGTAAATTTCACTCGATAATTATCTCTTCCTTCGTTGAGCTGCTGGATAATCTTCCTAGTTACCCTGTCGCACTGTCGATCCTCAGTTGTCGATCCTCGTCCACCAAAAGTGACCCGTCTTTTGTCCGCAGGTTCCTCATCAGCTCGGTTTCAACTGGCGAGCCGTTAATTCTTCGAGGCAATTCAACGTTCAATTGCGGTCCTGTCGTGCATCAGTGACCCCCCCAATGGGCCTTCACTGGGTATGTACCTACGTTCCACATTCGCTCTATCGGTTTTCGCCCTCGTTGGTTGTCCGATGGGTTGTCATCGCAAATGTCAATTCATGCAATCAAAACAAACAAATCATTCGGTTTTTGTTTGCTTAAATTTGGCGGCCTTGAAGGAGGTGCTTGGGCGAAATAGGTTTCGGAGTGCCATTGTGAAGTGCAATAAGTAATCAAATGATTCCGTCAAAGTTATTTTGTACTTATGGGTAAACATATGCAAGCCAACCAAAAGTGCTGATAATTAATTTGGCATTCTGTCTTATAGATCCGTATCAGTTTTAGGTTTGGCATAAATTTTCCTTCAATGCGAAGGCCATATTTTGGAAGACTACAACAGCACGATCCTGATGCGATAAATTGACCATCGCTAGAATACTTTATTAGTTTGCTTTTAAAACATATCGCGATACGAATAGCAGACCCGTTATGTGAATTTGCATGAGATTGAAAGCAATTTCATGATATAAGTGTCTTCTTCCTTGCGGATATGATGACGGAATGTAGAAAGAACAGATAAAACGTGGTACATAGTGAGTCGATTCTCAAATTTGCTACATTTGTTTTCATTGACTATTTCATCTGGTGATTTTGTGCCTACTTTCTTTCAAAGAATATAATTGCATTCAGTGAATTTCGAAACGTGAATGCAATTGTTTGTACCGATACAGAATTTACCTCAATGATGTTTGTGTAAACAGTCTTGTGAGGATGTTCCAAAACTTCTGAACGTAATGTTTTTGTAGGATGAACTTTTGGTGGGGTAACGAGAACTACAAGTATATCCACGAATAAGCAATCCACAGGACATATAGCACTTGGGGATAAATTCTTATGGTTTGTAAATATTTTTGTTAATAGCTCCGGTGATGCGTTGTATGTTTTTCGAAGATATTGGCGACATTCATCCACTAGCAGCGCTTTATGTGCTACATTCAATTCCTCTCGGATTAAGCTTAGATTCTTGTAAGCTTGTCTCTCAGATTTGAGTCACATACAGTGGCTCACAGCTTATTTGATGCAGTAACATTTTCAAAGCTAAAATCACTATAACTTCTGTATTAGAAAAGGTATTGAAAAAATTTAAACTGCAATAAATTAAATAAAAGCCCTTTTTTAAAAATAACAATTTAATTTATTTCAACAATTGATTCTTAAATAACAAAAACAAAATTAAAGGCAAAATTTTATGTCACAGCTTAATTGATGCAGTCCACGTTTTCCTTAAATTTATCCATGTAGAGGATTTCCAGTTCAACACTAATATTTCGTATGGTTTCCTTTTTGGCTCAAGACAGCTTTGAGTCTATTTGGAACAGATTCAACCAGCTTTCCTGTCATTTCTGGCGTTATTTTACTCCATTCTTCCAAAAGAGCTTTCTTTAAATCAATTTTGTTGTAAATTGCGTGGTTACGAATTTTTTTCTCCAGAAAAGCCCATAAATTCTCAATAACATTTAAGTCGGGTGACTGTGCCGGGGGAGCCATCAAATGAGGACAATTCCAAATAAGCCAAGATTGCACGATTTCTGACTTATGTTTAGGGTCATTATCTTGGTAGAATCTGAATTCACGCCGGATTTCGAGTTCGTCAGCACTTTGCAGGAGATTTTCCTTTAGGATAATTACTGTACATGATCTTGTCCATGTTTCCTTCAATTAAGGCTAGCTTCCCAACTCCGGCTGCTGACATACAGGCCCAAACCATTATGCTGCCACTGCCGTGCTTAACAGTCTCATGTAAATTTGCTTTTTTGAGCTCTGTTTTTTGGCTTTCTCCAAACGTACGCCATTCCATCTGAGCCAAATATGTTGAATTTGGACTCGTCAGCGAAAATCACGGTTTTCCAAAAGTCCAAATCCTTTGAAATATGCTCCGTAGCAAAGTTCAGGTGGCTTTGTCGATTTTTGATACTGATGAACGGCTTCTTTCGGGCAACTCGGCCATTAAAATTATGCTTTTTTAGCACACGACGTATGGTTTCAGCACTGCATTCTTTACCAATTCCAGTAAACACTTCGTTCGCCAATTTAGGAGCTGATAACTTAGGGTTTTGCATTATTTTCCGGACGATCCACCGTTCATCAGACTCATTCAAAATTTTATTTGGTGCATTTCTACCCTTGTTTTCCAACCTTTTTTCATTGGTAAACCTTTCAATTATATGCTGAACTGTTGATGAACTTAAATTGACAACTTCGCTGATTTTGCGATGAGATTCACCATTTCTAAAATGATGAATGACTAATTCCCGCTGTTCAAGTGTTGTCCTACGGCCCATTTTAAATATTACACAATTTATCCACTTTTAAACTATCAAGGTCAAATAACTTTTTTAAAAATATAATAAGAAACGCACTAAGTACAATATATCCAAAAAAAATCCGGTGAAAATCGTGCACTTTTAATGCTAGGATACAAAGAACTAACTGCATCAAATAAGCTGTGAGCTATCCTATGCAAATGATTTTGCTTCATTACTGCTAACGGGACATTTGAAACATTTTTTCTTACTTTCTTTTGTGCTTCGAATTTCAGTTATACTAACTGTAAAATCTGCATCAAAATATTTGTAAATTTTTATTTATCTGCATAAGGACAACAGTTTGTTTAATATTTATTGAAGTGCATCAAATAAGCTGTGAGCCACTGTACATAGCAAGTTTACGATAGAGATAACGAATTCTCTTTAGTTGCATAAAACAAAAGCGACAATTTTGTGATTTGTGCTATTGCAACGCGTAATGAACAATTGTTGATCGTATGGCGACAGATGTTTTTGTGGCTTGGGCTGGGTTTGTATCACTTGCTATTAATTCTCGCCTCTGCTGAACCATCCAACTTATCAGGTACAGATCCCATAAATTCATTATAAGTAGCTTCAGATTTAAGATATTCTAATTCTTGTGCCTCCGTGATGTAACCTTTATCCACTAAATCTAGTTGAGTGTTAACAGCTTGTTGTACATGAACTTTCCTTTTCTTGGAGTGAGACAATAATTTGGTCCATTAAAATATCCACGCGTCCTTGACGAGTGTCCACTACATCAGGAAAAATGAAGACGGGCGACACATCCAAATCCTGAATAATGAGTTTCATTGCAGGATCACATTCCACTGGAACTCCTCAGTTTTGCTTGGCCATCATTTTTATGTGACGTTGAATTCAAATCTAACCATTCAGGTTCTACTCTTAACGTATTTCCGTACCTTATTACAAAATTTTATTTATGTATTTTTTTTTTGTTTAATGTATTCATTTTATTTTTTTGTTTTACTTTAACGTTTTTACGTTAGCACTTATAACCTTGGCTCAAGCGGTATCTTAACGACCGCATGGAAGAGTGCAAAGGGTTTCCGTGACAATTACTGATTCCTGTAATGTAATTGAAATTTAATATGCTGTGTAAACCTTTATTCGGCAAGAAATCATTTATAAGATCACACCACAATAAGACTTTAAGATGGTAATTTTATTAAACAATATCACTAAATTTCAAAAAATCCTATATTCTCAAGCGTAAAGTTCAAATTCATTGCAATCATCTTCAGAATCATCATCGGGCTGACATAGTCACTATCTAGACTCAATAAACTTGAGAGCGATAGTGTTAACATGAGCTAGTAATATTCCGGTAAGATGTGTGTACTTTCCATCCGTTCCTATCCTCGCATTTATTAGCCATAGTAAAATCATCCCACTCACCTCAGAGCATGTGAGAAATAAGGACGTCAAAATATGAGAGTTTGCCAGCTTGAAAAAATGAATACATTTAATCCTCCCGAGTGTTATCTGAATCCAAGAAATAAATTACTGTATGTGCTCTATCTTCGAAGCATTCTGTACCGGCTGTCGCTGGCAGGAAGAGTTCAGCGAGTGGTGGGAACTACGCAGAACACAATAGCATATTATTCAGGATAAGCTGCTTAAGCGTCAACGCTATGCAAAATTACATTTATAGGGAAGAAGAATTTTCGCTGTGATATGTTGTGTACAGCAGTAATTCATGGATTTGGAGAAAAAATCGGATTTTGATATTTTTTCTTGCAATTCCCTTTTTTTATACGAGCGTATATTATTTTTATATGAGCGTATATTAATTGAATTTTGCCACTTATTTCAGTTCTTTACAAAACGTCTAAAAACCACTATTTCATCTTATAGCATTCGAAAATAATTCTTAACATAAGCAAGATTTGCTAGAAAAATTCATCATTTAATTTTGAAATGAATTTGGCTTCAACCAATCTAAGAAGTTATTCTTATTAACATTCGTAAAGGGTCAGAATTCGCAAATGCCGGAAAATACAAAATGATCGACTACAAGACTTGACACCTTGCGAGTGGAAGGCCTGGCCTTATTCAATTTTGCTGCGTTTCCCAACTTTCTGGCTTCACATATTCCACTACTTTTTACACTACGTCTACCCACTATTTTGTCCCGGTGTCACAGACTATTCTTGCGTGACTGATATTGTTCAAATGTATTAAGCGTGAAAAAGAGAACCTTAAGCTCAAAATACCGCAAAATGACATGACTAGGATACAGATAGAAAATGGATTGCTGGTAACTACCATGATATATATTAAGGATGGTTTGACTTCGTGTTTAGGAGCATTGTAATGAAAACTTGTGAATACTGGGAACTTAAGAACTTTGAATATGCCGTCACATCGTAAGCAATAAGGATGTAAGTGCGTACATGTGTAAGGTTTCAACTCATTAATGCCCAGGAAGTTAAGTGGGCTCATGGGAAAATTAGAACGTGAGTGTTTAACTCGATAAAATTATTTATGGTAGTTACAACAAACAAGTAGTATGTTTTGTGACTACAGAGCACTTGTTAGATTAGTGAGCTTAGCTTTTGGAATACATGCTTAGAATTTATGAATGCCCTATATTTATGTGTAAAGAGGATTGGATAATAGTTTGGGTAAGGTTTGGGATTAAGAGAATAAAGGTGCTGATGTTATTCATCGTTTTGTGAAATGTCGTACACTATCAAAAATTTTTTGTACTCTCCCACCAAGCTTTCCTCCGGAAATGCTGCCTTTTATCAAAATTTGATGCTCCTTGTCAAGTACCTTCATAAGTGCGGCATCACTGAATTAAAGATAATCCGAAAGTAAAATTTTTCCTTCCCGGTTTCAATTTATTTGGCAAGACATAGACTAACAAAATATTAAATCTCCGCAAGCACCACCAGTCGGAAAGGCAAATTTCTCACATGAACCGTCAATTTCAATAAGTTTGTCGTAATATGTTCAACGAATGTACGAATGCTTCTAATGTAAGACATTTCAAAGTATTTCCATGAAAATGAACTTAGCACTTTCTGAACATAGGAAGTCCACCATTTTAAATTTAGGTGCTTGACTCTGGAATATTTTAAAAGGTATCGATCTTACACTGACGAATTTCATTTAAATTGGAGTTTCACTCCATACGGAACAAAAATATTTGATGTTTATTGAAAATGGCAGTAAAAAATACTAATTATCGATTCTTTCAATGTGGCTGCTAGAGGCAACAAAAGTCTAAAAATCGCATATTTGAACCATCGCCATTTCGAAGCCTTCGCTTAGATGATAACTAAAATAACAAAATTAATAACCTTGATCAATATCTATCTTAACATCAAGTTTCGTGAAAAATCAAATCAAAATTGTGAATTTTAGAAGCGATTGAAATTTCAAACTTTGACTAGACTCCATTCTAATATTTAGAATTTGAGCTTGCAATTTATATTGTTCACTGCACACTTATAGTCTCTACCAACTTGTGAAATTTCAGCAACATCGACTGAAAGTTTTGGTTGCGTCTACTATATCAAATAAATTGGCCTGCGGATATCAAATAAACAAAGTATTTGACAACAATACCAAATGTTTACTCATTCTCGGACCAATGAGCAGCTGCGATATCAATGCAGACGATTCGACTTTTACGTTACCTACTGTCACATCCTCACGTTCTTTCTTCTTTGCTGATGATCTGAAAATATTTTGAGTTACTGCTAATGTAGAAGATTGTTTCTTACAGTAAAATGAACTCTGAATTAATGGTGTACTGTCAACAATCTGGGAATTTATGCGCCCAAGTACAAGACAATGTCGTTTCCCCTTGAACTGATACCAATCAAATTTACATACTCAGTTATTAGTGAGCTTCTTTCTCATATTTTAAAGACTAAGAATCTGGGTACAACTTTTGATCTCAAACCTAAATTTGATTTCTATGTTATAACCAGAGCTGGTAGAGTCTTAGGCTTAGTGCTTTATCATACTTTTATCTTTCAAAACATGTCTTCCGCTGTTTCCCTTCACGATACAATCATAACAAATATTCCCCAGTATGCTTCTCAAGTTTGGTCTTCACTTTTAGGGCTACGCGCAACTAAATAACAATTGAACCCTTATAGGATCACTCATGGGTCTATCCGCCCACCTCTCACTGTCGATTCGCTCCAAACGTACTGCATATACTACTGTACCCAAAAAATAAGGTGATATTGTATTTATTTTGGAAATTCTTTATTTATTCTTCCAAATCAATTTCATCGCCTTCAAAGTAATTCCCTCCCGATGCAATGCACTCATGCCAACGGATTTTCCAATTTACGAAACACTGATTGTAGTCACTTTCCGGGATGGCCTTCAGTTCCGTCTTCGCTGCGGCTTGAATCTCCTCTATCGTATCAAAACCGTGTCCACGGAGCGGTCTTTTGAGCTTGCTGAACAGCCAGAAGTCGCACGGCGCCAGATCAGGTGAATACGGTGGTTGCGGAACAATATGGGTTGAGTTTTTGGCGAAACGATCACGAATTACGAGTGCAGTATGGGATGGTGCATTATCGTGGTGTAAAAACCAAGAATTGCCTTTCCACAATTCCGGCCTTTTTAGGCGGATAGCGTTACGCAAACGACATGTAAATTCGACGGCGAATTACATGTACCGGGAAAGAAAGAAAGAAAATGCAAAATTGCCTGAAGTTCTCAGACAGTAATTTGATGAGAAAAATGCTGAATTTAGAATATAGAAAATTCTATGAAGTTCTCTGCCGTAACTTGATGAGTTGTCTGCTCGTGGCGGATGTTCCCAAGGTTTTCGAGGTCGATCATGTTTTATGGGCCACGTGACAGGTGTGTCGGTTGTCTGTCGTAATACTTCCCCCCAGAGATGAAAGCGATGGCCAGATGAAGCGAAGTTCTTGAGATTCGATGGCAGGAGCTTTCGTGATGTTTGGGAGATCAAATCGGGTTCGATCGGGGCTCTTGAAAATCTTAAGCGCAACCAGGAACAGGATGATGACGAAGATGATGCCAAGTACGCCTAAGGTAACGTAAAATGTTTCAGGTTTGATTATTTGGAGCTCTTCTATTGCGTTGTTTTCGGGGAATGAATATTTTCCGAGATTTTCGAACGATATGTCCATGGAGTAGTTATTTTCTGAAAAGGTAAGTGTTGAAGGATATAAATTTATTTCGTCCCAGTGGACGTCTTCCAAGGATGTGTATTCTAGGTCGTTGATTTTAATTTGGCAGTTCTTTATATGGATTAGTTTTATTCCTTTGATGCTCTGGTTGTTTGGTCCACAGGATGAGGTGACGTATACTTCCTTTTAGCTGGTGATTAGGATATATCCGGGCTCAGGTTGACTGATTTCGTCGTATTTGTCATGTGGTCTAAGATCGCAGCTAGCCGGCATATTCTTAAGCAGGTTCCCGATGCGTTTGTCATGTTTCTTGTTTCGATGCATTGCCGATTGCTTGCAGTAGTGGATTTTCTCTATTTTAGGACATTTCGCATTGCTGATTAGAGTATCATCTAGGGAAGTTATTAGGAAAAGAAGGGTATCTATGACTTTGGTTCTATTGATTGGGAGAGGGACAATGTGGAACAGGGAGTAATTGAAATTCAACAATTGCGGTATCTGAACGTTGAAAATTATATTTGCACTGTTGTAATATGCCTGCAATTCTAGTAGTTCGTAAATATGTTCGTTCGATATGAGGTGCGTATTTTGTTTTGCAAGAAAGGCTTGAATTTGTATGAGTTCCGTATGGCTTAGGATCTGTTTCAAAATAATATTCAGTTTAGAAAGAACAATAGCTTCCGCTATATTAATCAAATGATTATTAAGGAGATCAATGTTGTAGTTAATTTGCGTAAGAAATTCTAAATATCGGATATAATTATTATCAGCTCTAATTTCGTTTCGCATTTGACCTAAGGTATGATTCAAAAAGTTTTTAATAGTTAGCTGTTGTGAATTTATATGATTTGTGATGTTCTCAAAAGTTGTACCATTTTATTATTGATTGCGATTTGTTGATCAAGATTCAATTTGAGGTTATTTTCATTGACCATTATCGTTTCAATTTCTTTGTTCAGCTTAAATGCGTCGTTTGCATCCATGTTTCCTGTTATCCCTTTTATAAGTGTTCCGAGTCCGTTAATTCGTCCTCTCTTAGTCCTGAATTTTGGAGTGAGTGAGCCGAGTTTGTATTTTAATTCGTCAAGTTTTATGTTTGTGATTTTAATTAGTCCTTCAGATTTTCGATGTAACCGAGAGCAATTGATGATTCTTCAATTTTGTCAATGCTTGTCTGATATTGTTCGATTCGTATTATATTCAGTAGTTTGTTGTATCCCTGGATGATCCTGGCTTGTCCCAGTTGTAGTGGTAGTATCCCGTTGTTGTCCGTCAGGTCGTGGATTTCCATCTTCTGTCCTGTCGTCATTGCTAAGAGAAAAAGCCTGAAATTTACGTTTCCTTTTTAGTTTTGATTTATAGAGTTTCTGGTTCTAAGTAGTAATGAATGTAACGTTCTTATTTTTCCTAACCTTATGCTTACTAAACCTAGGTGTAAGTTTATTTCTCCTACATTCTTTTCGAAATATAATTGATCCATCTCCATATTGTTCTGGTTCTTCTCTATTTACGTTTAATTTTCCTATATTCTTATCTAAGTTACATTCTAGGCGTTCTTTAATTAAGGGAAATATTTGAGATTGAAATTCATTAAGTTTTCGGAGATATTCGTGGCTAGTGTTTTGCTGGAGTTCGTTATTAAATTTATAGGTGCGTCCAGAAAATATTTCGTAGGGGGTGTGCTATGTAGCAGAATAAATAGAATTATTATAAGTTATTATGGCTTCATTTAGAATATCATCATGGTCTCTTTCTGTCCGTTTATTGTGTATTATTCTATATATTTCTGTGAGGGTCGAGTGAAGTCTTTCAACGGTAGCATTACTGGAACTTTGTTGGTATGAAGTTATGTGGTAATTAATACCATATTGTTTGCAAAAATCTTTGAATATGAGTGCCGTGAATTCGGAACCGGGGTTAGATACAAGTTGTTTAGCGATTCCATGTAAACTGATGTAATGTCGTAAGGATTTGATAACAGTTAGGCTATTAAAGACTGGAAGTGTGTATGCTGCAAGAAATTTTGAAAATTTATCTGCTATGGTCAAGATTTTATTATGGTTAAAAGTGCATATGTCTGTATGTAAAACATCGAGTGGTTTATTGGGTATTATAGGAGCCGTGAACATTACTTTTGGAGGATTGCGACCGTATTTCATAGTCTGACAGGTTTCACAATTATTGATCAACTTAGTAATTTTTTGTTTCATGAAAGGGAAGTAGAATTCGCGCTGAAGGTGTGAAGATGTCTCATTTATACCTCTTTGGTTATTTTTCGTATGGTAGTCGTTGATAATTTTGTCCTGTTCGTCGTTGTCCGTAATGCCTTTGAGGATCTGGGTGCACCTTATGAGCTTAAATACCTTCGACTGGGAAAAAAAATTTGAATAAATATTTTGGACCGTTCTAAATATAGCGTCGTTACAATAGATTGCGTTAAGTCGATTGGGTGAAAGAAACTTTTTTAAAGCATTGATAATATCCGATTGTGAATTAGATGCAATTTGAACGGTTCTCCTTTGTTTATTTTTGAAAAGCATTTGAAGCGAAGTTGAAGGGGCTCTGTTGGTTTGCCCTGATACTAACTTTAAGGAAAATTAATTTAAGAGTCTTTCAGATATAGGTATGCCATCGTTCATATCTTCTTCGGCAGAATGAATAGTTGCTCTGGTGGAAGACGGAATGGTTGGTTGTGAGACTGTCCAGCTTCAGCTTTTTCTGAAGCATTTAGCTCAATTTGGTTGGAGTCTGTAGCATTTATGTGACTTAAAGCATCTGCATTATTATTGAGAGCGCCCTTTTTGTAGACTATTTCATAGTCAAATTCTTCTAATTTGAGTCTCCATCTGATTAGCTTTGAATTCGGGCCCTTCAAACTCATGATCCAAGTTAATGGTTTGTGGTGGTGGTTTCACGAAGTCCTTAATAAACTTGCGATAATACCCCAAAAGACCCAGAAACAATTTTATGTCCTTTTGTGATCGGGGTATGGGAAAGTCTCGGTAAGCCTTAGTTTTTCCTGGATTGGGGTTAACTCCCTCTGTGGTAACAACATGCTTTAAAAAGGCGACTTCTTTATGTAAAAACTCCGATTTATCAAGCTGGACTTTTAAATTACCTTCGCGAAGCTTAGCGAAGACCTTTTGAAGGCTCTCTTTATGCTCTTGGAGTGAAGTTGAAAAATAATTATGTCATCTAAATAAACTAGACAAATCGTGCCTTGGAGTTCTTTTAGGACATTATACATAAATCTTTGGAAAGTTAGTTGCTGGGGCGTTTTTAAGCCCGAAAGGCATGCGTATATACTCGTAGTGCCCCCCATCAACAGTAAAGGCTGTCTTTTGGATGTCTTTCGGATCCATTTCTATTTGGTGGAATCCCTTGGCGAGGTCCAATGTGGAAAAATACATACATTTTCCTAGTTTATCCAGAATTTCCTCAATATTCGGGAGCGGATATTTGTCACTAATTGTCTTTTCATTTAATTTCCTATAGTCAATCACTAGTCGCCACTTTTGTTTGCCACTAACATTGCGTTTTTTTGGGAACTATCCAGACCGGAGAGCTCCAAGGGGAGTAACTGGGTCGGATTATCCCTTGTTCAAGCATAGCCGTTATTTGCTTCCTTACTTCATCCTTATGAATATAAGAGTAGCGATATGATTTTGTATAGATGGGCAAATCATATATCGTCTTTATTTGGTGCTTTACCTCGTTAGTGAAGGTAAGATTATCGCCTTCCTTGAAGAATATATCATCATATTATTTACAGACTTTGTAAAGAGTTTGTTTCTCTTCGGAATTCAAATGGTCGACTCGCAGAGGTTCTATGATATTAAAGTTTTCGCTATTTTTCACCTCCGAACATTGGATGTTAAAGTTATTAATTTCCGTAAAATTTGTATTAGAAAATTATTCGAAATTAAAGGGTTGGTCCAAATAGAGACTTTTTTCCTCGTTAGAGTTGTTGACTATTTCCATCCAACTATACCAGTCTTGAGCAAGATATATTCCTTCTGGGATAATCAATTCAGGATCGTTTTCCGTGTGTTTGATATAAATATCTCCGTTTTGAATAACTACTGGGAGTTTCACTTTAAATTTGGAGCGAAGGGGAATAACATATTTGCCAGAAGTAAAATTTGGTTTGAAATGCAAAGGAATAACGGAAAACTTTGGAGTGAGTACTCTATTCACAAGATCCACTTTAATTCCGATTGATCTCATTGCGTCAAGTCCTATCAGTCTGTCAAATAAGCCGTGGAATTTAAAGGCGAGGAATCGTGTGTAACCTGGAGTTGGAAATTCATCGGAATTGGGAAGTGCAACCTCCCTGTTAACAGCATGTTTATTTAATATGGTAGTAATACTTATTGGCTTTATTTCTCTTATATCATCAGGATGGATAAATTCCGGGTTCAAAAATGATGAAGAGGAACCTGTATCTATAGGAAATTTCAATGGTCTACCAAAAGGGGAAGAAATGTTGGTGTATGGGAGAATGAATCCGTGTTTGTTAACGTCTAGGTATCCTGCTGATTTTTCGAGGCAGACTGTTGAAAATTGCGTGAATGCAAAAATACTGAATTTAGAAAATGTAAAATTGTCTAAAGTTCTCTGCCGTAACTTGATGAGTTGTCTGCTTGTGGCGGATGTCCCCAAGGTGTTCGAGGTTGATCATGTTTTATGGGCCACGTGACAGGTGTGTCGGTTGTCGGTCGTAGCACGCGCAGTTTAAATTCAAATGTCACCTTATTTTTCGGGCACAGTAGTATGTATAGTTGTGACCCATACACAGGTATGGGAAAAATCGACCCGTTTTAACGGGAAATCGGTTTTTTTTTGTTAAAAAAACTGGTTTCCCCGGAGATTATTTTCTCCCGGTTAAAACGGTATTTTCTTTTAAATTCAAGAAGCTGCTGAAAACCAGATTCAAAAAATAGAAATATACCCAAATACAATTTTTTTGCCATTCCTACCCAGACAGCATTAATTACAACAGTCACCAGAGCAAAGCAAATTTCTCCTGTTGATTGGTTGTTGTTAGAAGTTCCATTTGCTTCGTCATAATTCGCAGGACTTCATGCGTAGTGCGAAGTGAAGGTAGCATACGATGCACATGCAAAATATGTACTTGGGGACTAAATTGAAGGGTTTTATTTTCAACTCAAACATGAAATATCCTTCAGTTCATTTTGATTCAAATAATTTTGTAAGTAAAAATCGAAAAACCATTCACACCTAGAGTTAACCAGTGGACACAAAAACATAAATTTAATTTTGATTCGAGTTTTTCAATGTTTTTTCAAAAACCAATTTTTTGTCTGTAAAAACGGCTCGATTGAACCCAAGGAGAAAAATTCCCCGTTGGCAGCACCAGCCGGAAAGGTAAATTTCTCGTATGTAGCGTAAGGTTTCGAAAAAGAATTTGGCTTGCCTACTACTAGACTTCTTACAATTTTCGTAGTACCACATGGGTACTTATGAACATAAAAAGAATCTGCCGACGTTCATATTTTGAGACCCTTTATAGTGGCGCAAATATTTCGCTAATTAAATTAAGTTCCACACGTATGAATCACATATTGAAAATCGGCAGATAATAAATTGTTATAAACATATAAACACAGGTTTCGCCCTTCTCACATTTGCTGTTTACACATTTCACAGTGGTTACTACACGAAGGTGATAACTTGGTGGCCTAAATAGCCCAAATAGTTAATTTCAAAAGATTTCCATAAAAGTTTAATCAGCACTTGCGTTGCCATTAATATATACATTTTCAATCCTTTTCTAAACCATCAGGGGCCATCATTTTGAATTTTTATTGAAAACGGCTGCTAAAAATCTTAAGCTGTAAATTTTGACATTTTATTTATCATCCGATTTGCATAATTAAATTAAATTATATTAAATTAACTTGCCTTAATAACTTATAATTAATTTCAAGTTTTATCGAAATCTGTTGAGAAACTTGGCTGCTAGAGGGCTACAGAAAAATTTTTTTTTATGTCACAACCCCCCCCCCCCCCTGTATGGGGGCACCCCCCTTAAACACCGTAAAACATTTTCTAGCACTACAAATTTTAAGAGGCACCACTTTTGACCTACGTAGAAAATTTCCTCAATCTAGCTCATGTGGTTTGCAAGGAAACTTACTGTGACGCACGAACAAACGGACGGATGGACGGACAGACAAGTCACGATTCCATAATTTTTTAGGGAATTGTAAAAATACATAAATATTTCCAAGCTAAATAATTTAAAACGTTTCCATGAAAAATATTCATTATTTCAGTTGCTATTAAAATAGCGAATCGCGCTTGCCTTCTGACCTTTGGTGGCCGCCATTTTGAATGCATGCATTTGATTTTGGATTATTTTAAATCTTTGTATGCCAGGAACTCATCAATCAACGTGCCAAATCTCGTTCAAATCAGAGTTTCACTCTAGACAGGGCAAAATTATTAAATTTTTAGTGAAAATGGCAGCCAAAAATATTAGGTTTTAAAATTTCGACTTTTTTATTTTTTATTCGATTTAAAAAAAATTCTGCATAATAAAAGAACTTAGTACAAAGATCCAAAATCTCAAGTTTCATCAAAATTCTTTGGAAAATGTGACCACTAGAGGGCCACGGAAACCTGAAAAAATCGCATATTTAAACTGCCGCCATTTTGAAAATTGCACATGCATGATCACCAAAATGATTTCTATCTTAAAATCAAGTTTAATATATATCGGTGCAAAATTGCGACTTTTAGAAGACTTTAGAGTTTTGAGCTTCAGCTGGCCGGCATTTTGTATCTAGCGACCTCACCTCCAGTTTTTTAACACAACTATTTAGATTCTTATAGTTTCTATCCAACTTCTGAATTTCATTAACATTGGTTGAATGTTTTAGTCAAAACTACAGCAACAAAACTTTGTAGTTTTTCGACATTTGAGCGGCCGCTATTTTGTGTCAGCCGTACCGACTTCGGATTTTTTATTGTGAGATTCATCACTTACATCAGTGAACCTTTGTACGAAATTTCATGCAAATCGGAGCTTTACTTTGGTTAGAACAGAAATCACGATTTTTCGTCCAAAATGGCCGCCATTTTGTTTTTGCCTGGCCGATATAGCTGGTTCACAAACATAACCGAGATATTTACTCAATACACCTTTCCTGAAAATTTGGTGAAAATCGGAGCAAAATTGCAACCTCTAGCGTGGTCACAGATTTCGTTATACCTGTACCCCATATATTTATATATATATATATATATATATATATATATATATATATATATATATATATATATATATATATATATATATATATATATATATATATATATATATATATATACATATATATATATATATATATATATATATATACATATTTATATATATATATATATAAGATACTCTCCGCAGTAGGTAAATTTCTCTCGAGAAATTTACCTAAAAACCGAAAAACCGAAGATCCGGTTCTTCTACCAAAAACTGCGAATCCTACCTAAAATACCTGTAAGCCAAATCAATAAGTTTTAACAAATTGAAATAGCAGGAGAGTGCTCCTACTAGAAGGGAGTTTTGTGAAATAATTAGTAAATCAAACAATATGTCCTGCATATCAAAGCTTGACTTATATGCAGATTCCATAAATTGAGTTCGTAAAATTATATCCTGGTCATTAGGCATTTTCAACCCGTTGCTTGATTAATCATGATAACACATCAATATTACAAACCATTTGTAAAATTTTTATCAAAATTCCTACATATTTGTAGTGTCTAGGTCCGTTGTAAACATGTATCGCCTTAGTATCACGTGTTAATGTTGTTGTAAATGTTAAATATTCAATCGGCTCTAACTTAGCTGTTTAAAGTTCGATTATTGTGAAATTTCCAGGACACATGTTACTTTTACTAGAAAACATAAAAGGTAGCTTTTGGAAAATTTTGATATTATAGGCAAAAAAAAATTTTTTGTTTCTAGCTTATGTAGATTGCGAGAAAAAGTGGTGTGATACACGGACGGACGAACAGACAAAACGTGATTTTAATAGGGTTTTGTAAAATCATTTTAAAAGCCCCTAAAAATGGAGTGAACTCTTAAAAAATGTTATGCAAAATGCACCGTGTTATACATAAATAAAACTCAGAGTACCCTCTAGCCATCACCCTTAGTCCACATATTCACAAATGTACGACAATATAAAATCGAACAACAGATAATATACTCAGTGATTTCCCTCTAGACTCCAGTAAAATACATACTTTTTGGAGTTACCTTTAAAAAATCTGGGATCAATTAAAGCAAGTTGGGTAAACAGACCTACGCTCATGTCAGAAGGATTTTGTATTCAATTTACAAAATGCAGTCACCAGATCGAATCAAATCAAGAAACATGTCAAAGACGATTTTATTGGAGAAAATATGAAATACGAAGATCATACTATTATTAACAAAGTTGAACGAATTTCGACTTCTGGGGTTTTTGGTATTGTTATACTGTTATACTCCCTTGATAATTATTTCAGATGTCCATCCGCGACGGAGGAAACACATTTTTCATGTATTTTCCCCCTGTGCCCCACTGAAGCAAAAACTGACAGTTTAACAACTGTTTTGAAAAGCTCCCATGGAAACTTTTATTTCATACTCGTTTGATGAATTTTTTTTCAGGAGCCACTCTCCTGTACTGTTATCATCGATTAATGGCCAATTCTTTCGAATCCAAGAATGGTTACAAAACCCTTCTGCTAGGAGCTCTCTCCCACCTCTTTGACTTGTTTCACTTATGAGCATTAATTGTAGGTACTCATCCTCAGTCATTCATTAAATTGAATCAAGTGTTCAAAGCATGCACCTTAAACGTTGAAGTTGGGGCAAAATAACTCAAAATTATTCAATCTTCGCATTTAAAACAGCCACTATTTTGTTTTACAATTACTGATACCACTAGCTGAACCGATTCTTGAAGATTTACATGATACCTATCATTCCTGAAATTTTCATGCAAATCCTAGCAAAACTGTAGTGTCTGAGTCGGTAAAAAGCGCATCTTGTTCCATAGCCATATGTTGCCATAGTAATAAATGCAGCGCATATTGTTCCATAGTAATACAGGAAAATTCAAACGGCTATAACTTCGCTAAATATGATTCAATCTTTCTGAAACTTTCACGATAGGTCAATCTTATAAATAGACATCTACGTACTGAATTTCATTGAATTTAAGGGTTCCGTTAAGATTTTATTCAAGGAAACATGAAATCGATAAATCATACTATTTCTAACAAAGTTGAGTGAATTGCGACTTCTCACGTATTTGTTGTTGTTGTACTCACCAAAGCCTACATTCCTGATTTTTTTCAGATTTTTCGGATCACAGGCATCCAATCGCGAGGGGGGGGACACAAATTTTTCGTGTATTTCCCCTCCCTGTGCACCCCTCGAAGCAAATTTTGCCAAATTAAGACCTGTTTTGAAAAGTTCTCATCAAGACCTTTCATTTGATACCCATATCGGCTACCTTCAATGAAATTTTTTTTCGGGGGGTCATTCTCCTATATGGGGAGACCCCCCTTAAATACTTTATAAATTTTTTTTTTGTAGTTGAACTGTGAAGAGATCACCACTTTACACCTACACACAAAATTTGATGTTTCTAGCTTAAGTAGTTTCCGAGAAAAACTGCTGTGACACACGGACGGACGGACGGACGGACGGACGGACGGAAATGATGCTTTGTACCCTCTCCATGTGAGTTTAATTCGCACTTATATGGGTTTTTTGAATATCATATCGCTGACCTGGAGTCTGTTCAAAGGAATTTAGCCTGCTGTCCTTTCGGTAAGTACCGGTAAGAAATTACTGGCCCTTCCAAGATCGACTCAATGATTTGCATCTTTCTCGTTAAAAGTGCGGAGGGCTTCCCTGGATGATTGACTTTTGTGCTAGCTTTATCGCCACCTGATTGAACAATGCCAAGCTTCTAAGCGTTTCTTGTGATTTTTCTATTCGCACACGCTGAAACTCACAATCTGAATGATTGCCTTAAATTTACCTCCCCAAGTTCACAATCAGTTAGAGCTTGGTGGTTTCCTTTTGCCTTTCCAATTAATTTGAACTAAGTCTTATTTAATAACTTTCTTTTACTTTCCTTTGATTCATTGTAGAGTCTGTTTTGTCGTCTTCTTGTTTTGTATCGGTTTTTAAGCCTGTAAAAATGGATATGGATGAATGAAAAGGTAAGAATCCGCTCAACTTTGCTAATAATAATCATCATCATCATCTATGGCGCGACAGCCCAAGCCGGTTCTTGGCCTCCAGCATAAATCCCCTCCAATTATCACGGCTCCGGAACCTTGTCCGCCAGTTGTTTACTCCCAACAAGGATCTGCTGTCATCTTCTATCGTGTCTTCTTATCGAGTTCTCGGTCTACACGCTGGTAGTTTACGTTGTGCTCTACCCTTTAGGAGCCTGTTTTCTTCCATTCTTTCTAAATAGCCCGTCCATTGCAATTTATGTAGCGTTTTGTAATGAATTTCTACTTTCAGATCGAACGCGGAACCGACCTCTCATCGGTTCTAGACGTTAAGTCTGAGTAGTGCCAACGGATGGTACCAACAGGTCAACCAATCCGTGCACCGTAATCCATTCACGCGGTGACTGCTTGTCGGCCAGCTAGTTCGGAGAGGATTTCGGTCGCGGGTCTCCGAATGGATTACGCTCAATTACAATATTTCAGTCACCTGAACTTGCCCGTTTTTCAAACGCGTCAACAATTACTCATCCAGAACGAGAAACCTACATTACGTTAGTTCTGGATGTGATCTATCCACAGATCTCAAATCAAAAACGCTACAAAATCCTATAGGCGCGTTACCGATTCACCGACGCGGTACCGAAAAATATACTACTCGAACTTAAATCGAAGGAAGCTACTCTAAGGAAATGACGAAACAAACAAAGGTACCGCGTACCGCGCGCGACGCGAAACCGACCTCAGCGGATTTGCAGTAACCCTACCCTCGCGACGGCATACTTACCCTACACTCTCTGTTCCCCCTGAAATAGAACGAGTTACTGAAAAGGAAAGTCGTGGTTTAACTTAGCAATTCATTATATTATTAAATTCAATCAAATTAGGATTTCGATTATAAATATTAGTATCCTCCATTTACACACGAGAAAATTCTCTAACCTACAAATCTGTAACAAAAAAAAAAAATCGTGCAAATATTTATCCTAGATACTTCTCCTTATCTGACATGATTTTAGTATTCTACTTTTTCTTATTTTAAGCTTACTTTGAGAAAACACAAACTATCTTTTATCTATGTTTTGGATTTTAACTTTTGCTTTTAAAAAAAAATATCACTAAGGATTTTCGTATATTCTAAACATTAAACAAATTTGCTGGTTGCTTGTTTGTTGTAAATTTAGTCATATCGAGCTTATTTCTCAAGGGGAAAGGATTCGAGGGCTAGAAATGGTTTGGAATTTCTAAAACGTTCACATGTATCGTGTTCAAGAAATAAGAGCGATTTATCACTAAAGAAGAGTTAAACTGATTAAGTTTCAAAAACTAACATTTGCACAATTTAGACCTTTCAAAGGAAGTATAGGCTGCTTTTCCGTTTTTTTTTCTTAAATCTTTCAATTGCATGCTTACTTAAATCGAATTAATTTAAATTTATGACACATACATTGAATATTTTTCCACGGTAATCATCTCTATGCATTTTGAAATTAATTAAGATTTTTTTTTTTTCTTTTTTTTACTTCATTCGCTTCAAATAAACTTTATCTAAGTTCAAATTGGATATAAATTTTATGTATTGGATTGGTTTGTAGCGTCGATGATAATCTCATGGTAGGGACCCGACTCAGGTATAGAGTTTATCGTTTCCCTTTCTTGTATAATTTATTTAAATATTTACTGTTTGCTGAACCGACAGCATACGATTAAATTTCATTATTTTTTCTTGTATACTTCTTGGTACCGATGTAAAATAATTGTTTGTAAGGGGCTCTCAACCAAAAGTTGATCTCAAATTTCTCAGAAAAAAAAACAAGAAAAAGAATCTTCTCCGACGAATTCCAATTGGCCGAATTGTACGTATTCAGACTTTCAAACTGAGCCGTTGATTAGTTGCTTTCAAACTCATGATAATTTAAAATTATTTCCATAGGAAAACGAAGAGTACTATAAATTCGATCTGTAAAGAACGCCCCAACTATTTTATATCGGAATCAAACAAAACTAGGAACGTTAATTCGCGTAAGCTTGCAAACTTAAGCAAATATACACGACGTTAAACAGGCAAGCAAGCACAAACAATTACCATTTGCATAAAAAAAGGAATAGGCTTGGCTATCCAAAGAATTTTCCATTTTAAAAAAAATCTATAAATATTTACGTTAGAATGTAAATTTTTCTTTAAAATAGGGCAAGTAGACACAGACAATTACCATTTGTAAAAATTAATTTCATATTTAAATCACCTTTCCTAGATATTCCATTGTCTTCATATCAACTAGTGAACTGCCAAGAACATATGGATGTTGTACTTTTACAGCCACTGTTTCACCCGATTTTAGGCTCGCCTTATGCACTTGAGCCAATGAAGCAGTACCAAACGATTCTGGGTCACAGCTATCGAATAACTCGTCTGCGCTTTTCTTTAAATCTTGCTTTACCACTTTAGATAAATCTTCGACTGGAATACTTGGAGCATCACTGTGAAGTACTTTCATTGTTTTAACGAATTCTGGAGGTAGAAGATAGTCCAAAGCACCCATATGTTGTCCTCATCCCATTGACGATAGAATAGTTGATTTTGATGTTAGTCCAATATTCCATACGGTGATTGCTGCTTTTCCCAAACGAACAACTCCCAATGAATCTACATATATCGTAATCGTTGGCATGTAAACTTAATCTTGTTCCAGCTGCTGTAGCAGTTAAAGCTCAATACTTTATCACTCTACGAATCATGGCAACTTAATAGTACGGCACGTCATCTTTAATGCACTCAAACATTACACTTTTCAAGTTAAGTTTATCGAATTTCCTTGTTCACATGCAAAAGTATGAAACCAAAATTGAAAATAAATTTGTTGTTTGTTGTGATGACCTTCTAACGTTGAACCCCGTTCTGAACAATTTTGGAACCGATCGCTTCGAGTTGCATTAGTCGCTCGATTAAAATTAGACCGGTTTAATGCTATGAGCTGAGTACCAGTTAGTGTTATGATAGTGCCGTATTCTGCAAAAGCACCAACTGTTCATGGCCAAGTACAACAGCAGCAAATCTCGTTGGATGTATTCATTTTACCCCGTAGTTGATTTGCATGAGCCACAGATTTTATGAAAAGGATATTGTGTTGCTGCGCTCTGATGTGATATGAACTTTTCAATCACATTGGCTCCGAGCTTGTAGTGAGAAGTTGAAATTCTGAAATCCAGTTTTCTTTTATGTTCACTAACTGGTTATTTGCTATTACATAGCATCCTGTTTCATGTTATGCTCGTCGAGTATTGGCGTAGTTTGCTCTCTTCTGAGGCAACATTGGTATGGTTTATTTACTTCAGTTTTTCACCGCTGATTTAGTACCGGCATACATCATTTGAAGACTCATATGACTGTCTCTTGGTGTATAAAAATGAAGCACATCGGGTATGAAACTCGACCATCGTCATGAACCATACGATACGTGTAAACAATATAACGTGGCTGATGACCCGGTAAAAGTTCTTGGAGCTCAGCTATCGAGATGTTCTCAATGCATTCATCCCAACCAATCAGTTGTTTGTCGCGATCAACTTTCAATATTAGCGCCGCATTTTTGATAACGTGAGAAGCATACCCGCGAACAAGGTTGATCCCTTTTAATTACATATGTTTATACCGTACAATGTACGTTGCTGAATCGAAGGCTGCAATCTGTACTGCGGATTGCAAGCGATACGCCAATTGATCAATCTGAACAAGGTAGCAAGCGTTACTTCGAATTTCCGCATGAAGAAGTGTCAAATCATTTTGGTGTTGAATTATTCTCCTACTGGATTCATTAAGAGAAATTGTTTTATCGAAGGTATATTCCCACTTAGTCCGCAGTTCACACTGCCTTCCGCTGCAGACTAGACAAAATATTGCTAAATTTTCTAATTAGTTATTAACTAAACTAACCTCTTTCCCAATGTGTCTGCTCCGGTGAATGTCACTGCCTCACGAATACAGTTTTCCAAAAACTCTTTAAGCACACCACGCGTTTCTTCACAGATTAAACAGGGAATACGTTTCACTCCACCACGTCGCGCCAAACGACGTATAGCTGGTTTTGTAATACCTTGGATATTATCACGAAGAACTTTGCGATGACGTTTAGCGCCTCCATGTGCTGTCAAAAGTCCCGGTTGTCACCTCGGACAAAACATATGTGCGTGGAATGGCACTTCATATGGCGGAAATGTGCTTCTTCAGATGTCGCCAGTGGCATAGTTTTCTCGATGGCCACGGTGGAGGGGCATTTCCAGATGGCTATGTCTCGAAATGTGCCGGGGTTGGATTAATTCTATATTTCGAATATTTATATCCACGGATCTAAATAATTGGACAGAAAAAAAAATATTTTCTGCACAACGATATCCGCACAACAGATGAAGTCCGCTGGCACTTCGAGGACATATCCATCTGGCAGGTTACAAGGGTTCGGGATCGGAATCACTTCGATTCCTGGGCGCAGGCGTCACATTACACATTCCCCCCCCCAAAATCGAAGTAATTACGATCCCGTCTCCTTGGTAACAGGTCTTGGTTAGGGACGTGGCGGGTCGAAGATCCGTTTCGAAGGATAGGCTACAACCCTGTTCGTGAAGACTCGGCAGTGACTATATAGTAGGAAGTCAGGTGTTATTCGGAGGCCTTCGTCTAGGCAGAGATTTGGGATAAGCCAAGGTTTCTCGTGGGAATTAGTTGCACTTCATCGTCTAAGGTCTTTTGCGTGGTAAATTCCCAGGGTCTTACCAGTCATGTCCGCGATGAGGTATCGGGTGGGGCTTATGACTTGTATGACTCGACACTTCACGAATTTCTTGTCTAGTTTGGCATTGTAATGGCGGGTGGCATCGCTCTGTCGGAAGTTTCGACGATATATTTCGTCGCCGGCCTTAAAGCCAGAAGGATGAGATCGCAAGTTGTACCGCTCCTCTCCCATCCGTCTACTTTCTTCAATCTTCTCCCGCAGTTGATCTCGCAGAAGTTGGAGCTTTTCGTGCGGTTCTAGAACCACGATTGGGTCCTCTAGCGATTTCAGCTGCCGCAATAGCCGGTAAGCGCTCCCATGACAGATCATATACTGGCCGAACACTGCAAAATACGGCGAAATGCCGGTCGTGGCGTGGTACGACGAGCGCAGTGCACTAGTGATGGCGGACAATTTGCGATCCCAGTCCCTCTGATTCGGGTGGACATAGGCGCGAATGGCCGCTATGAGCGTACGATTCAGTCGTTCGGATGCGTTGGCTTGTGGTGAATAGACGGCAGTTCGTTGGTGGATGATGCCGTATTTGGACATTAGGTCTCGGAACTTGCTGGAGGTGAACTGGACCCCATTGTCGGAGACAAGTTTCTCCGGAACTCCAAACATGTGAAAGACTCGGTTCTCCAAAAAGCTGATTATTGGTCCAGTGTGCATGTTACGTAGTGGTTCTATGATAGGGAATTTGGAGAGCTGGTCCAGGACCACGACAGCTCCCGTGTGACCAGAAGCAGATCGAGGGTAAGGACCGATAAGATCAATGTACAAGCGCTGGAACACGCGTTCGGGGACCTCAACCTTACCCATGGGTGGTCGAAGAATGGTGTTGGGCGCTTTAGTGCACTTGCATAGCTCACAGGAGGCTACGTACGCTTTTATCTGTTGTGCCATCTTAGGCCAAAAGAAACAGGTTTTCAACCGCCTAAGTGTACGACCGTATCCGCCGTGCGCACTTGATGGGTGGTCATGAGCCCGTCTGATAAGATCAGTGGTTAATTCTTCGGGCACCCACAACTTCCACTGTTCTTCTTCTTGTATGGGGTCTCCGGATGCGTGTCCCATCCGCTTATAAATAAATCCATCCGTCAACCGCAGTTCAGGAAGCTGGGACAGTTGATTCTGGATAGTGTGAATCAGTTGGGTGTAGCTGGCTGACTTGAAGGCAGGATGGTCCAAATCGATCAATTGGGGGCTGTCGTCCTCTTGGACCAACTCGGCTCCTTCAGGGGCGAACATTCTGGATAGGGTGTCGGGGACTACATGCTGGCTTCCTTTTCGGTGGCGAATTGTGAAGTCAAATGCCTGGAGTTTCAGTGCCCACCTGGCCAATCTGCCGTTGAGATCAGTCTGGCTCATTAGCCATTTCAGAGAAGCGTGATCCGTAACGATTTCAAAGGTGTGTCCCTCCACATAGGCTCGGAAGCGTTTCACTGCCAACACCGCGGCTAAACATTCTTGCTCGGAGACCGTGTAATTTCGCTGGGCTGGGTTCAGCTTGTGAGACATGAAGGCTATAGGTCTCTCCTCGCCGTCTTGTGCAACCTGGACTAAGACTGCTCCCACCCCATGTTGACTCGCGTCACAATGGATTGAGAACGGTTTGTCAAAGTCCGGGCTGTGCAGTACGGGGGCCGTAGTCAGACTCTTCTTTAGCTCTTCAAAGGCTCGCAAGCTGGGCTCTTCCCAGACGAATTTACGTCCCTTACGCAGCATGTCGGTCAAAGGAGTGGTAATGGTGGCATAGTCACGTACAAAACGCTGGTACCATCCGCATAAGCCTAAGAATCGGCGTAACTGTTTGGTGGTCTTGGGTAATGGAAAAACGTCAATCGCTTGAGTCTTTTCCGGATCGGTCTTGATATGCCCATGCCCAATGATGTGACCTAAATACTTCACCTCCGTCATCACGAACTGGCTCTTCCTTATGTTGATGGTTAATCTTGCCCTCCGGATGTGTAGAGCCACCTCCTGAAGCAGGTCGATGTGTTCGTCAAAGGTCTCGGTTATAAGCAGCAGATCGTCCAAGTAAACGAAAACTTGGTGCCGCAAATGAGGTGGTATCACCTTATCCATAAGGCGCGTCATTGTTTGGGGGGCATTACACAATCCGAATGGCATGGTCACGAATTGATATAAGGGCCGGCCTGGGACTGTGAAGGCTGTTTTCTCCTTTGAACCGGGGTCTAAAGGAATTTGCCAGAAGGCGTCCTTGAGGTCTAAGCTCGTGATGAAATGGGCTTTAGGCAATCGACTCAAAATGCCTTCTATCAACGGTAGAGGATATGCGTCCTTGACTGTGACGGCGTTCAAGCGTCTGGCATCTAAGCATAACCGGACCTTGTTCGGCTTGACAACTAAGGTGACTGGGGAAGCCCACGCGCTCTGTGATTCTTCGATTACGCCTAATGATAGCATTCGATCCACTTCGGCATATAACGATTTTTCCTTCGCCGGAGATATGGCGAAATGTCTCTGTTTTATGGGTTTAGCATCCCCCACATCTATAGTGTGGAACACCAGGGCAGTCCGCCCGAGACCTTCCTTCTCGTGCGAGGGAAAAGCCGATATAGCCGAGTCGAGACGCAGTTGCTGAGTTACATCCAGTGTATGCCGTAATAAGTTAGTGGGTTGAGATTGGTCAGGAACGGTGGTGACGGACTCCAGGGTCGAACTGGAAAATAGTGCCGGGGCCAAGTTAAATTTTCGAACGAAATCCACTCCTAAATAAAGATTCTGGGTTAACTGAGGTATGATGAAAAATTCCATAGGTTTAGTTACCCCTTTAAAGGTGACATCCGTCATAATTTTTCCCACTACAGAGTGACGAGTTCCGTCCGCCGTGCTTAACCAGGAGGTGAAATGACGGATTTGGTCCGCGTGCTTGGCCAGTACCTCCCCTGCAAACTCGGCAGAGATGCAATTCACACTGGCTCCCGTATCGACTAAGCCTGATACTCGTTTTTGCAGGAGGTGTACTGACGCATATGGCCGAACATCATCCCTCAATAATTCGTCTAAGTATATGTCCTTCAACCTTTTTCTCGACTGCCTGACTTTTCTCCAGAAGCTCCGCATCCGACGCGTGGCTCGCTTGCTTCGCGGTGGGACAGTTGTGGCCAATTCCTCATGGAAGATGCGCTGTCGAGTAGCCAAATAATTCCGCAACCTGACATGAAAAGGTTTTACATGCCAAGGAGCCTTCGTCTCGCTATCATTTCCCTGCGCATTGGCCTCGGCGAAGGACGGCGTCGGTTGTGGAACTTCGGGAGAATTGTGTTTAGCGGTGCGAGTCAGCAGAGTTGGAGTCATGATGGGAGCTGGGTCATAGCTGGTGATGGGGTCTGGATTTGTTCGTCCGGGGTCTAGGAGTGCCGACGGGTGGTCGCGGCACTCGGTGGCAAGTTTTTTCGCCCTTTGCAATTTGCACAGTCAGGTGCGTATGTGTCGGCCTTCCCGCATCGGTAGCAGAAAAGCGTTGGCTCCGCTGGACATGCGTAGAACCGATGTCCCGGTTGTCGGCAGTTCCAACATACCGTCGGGCTTGTAATTGCTTCAAGGGAGGGTCGATCAATCAATGCTGGGTCCTCAAGCTCCGGTGGTGCTCCGCTCCTCGGTACTGGTACTGGATCAGCAAGCAGGTGGTCTGCTGCCATCAACTCCGCGGTGTGATGATTTCGGGGATTCGGTCCCGTTATGCGAGGTTGTGGGCGGAAGGTACCTCGTCGCTCATCCAAGTGTTCTTGTCTACGCGCATGGAGGCGCAATCCCTGTATGGTGTTGATGGGAAAATGTAGCAGGCTGTTCTGGAGATCCCAGCGCATGTTCTCTCTGATAATTTCTACTAATTCGTCCTCGGGCATGGTATTTCGCAGGCGAGTGCTCAATCTCACAATACTGGTGTAGTACTGGTCGAACGGTTCGTGAGCGCCTTGTTTCCGTTTCTTTATTTGCTCTCTTAGCTCTCTCTCAGTGAAGCCATCCTCAAATCGATTGCGGAAGGCTGCACTGAAAGAGTGCCAAGTGGGACGTGGCGTTGACTCTTTAAAGCTCCAGTACCAGTCGGCAGCGTCGCCGCTGAACAAAAGATGTGCATGCCGGAGGAAGGCCGAGGAATCCCCTCCCAGGGTGCTGGATATCAACGCCTGAATCCGGAAAAGGAACCGGTCCGCCGATATCATATCGTTGAACCCTGTAAAGTTCAGGCGCCAACTCTCCATGATACGAGGCGTCGGGTCTCGGAAAAGTGTCAATGCGTTCCCGGGGGGAATCACATCCTCTACTGACCTGTTGTACTGAACTGCCTCGGGGGCTGGAGGTACCAACGGAGGTCCGGTACTGTGTCGCGGTCTGTATTCGGGAGCTCTGGGATCCATTCCCGAGTTCCTTGGAGGTGGGACCCATTGCTCGGATTGTCGGGAGTGGGGCATCGCCACACTGGGATTTGGCTCCCAGCCAAGCGGAGTTCTCACGCGGCTGGGTGGTTGGCTCAACGGGAGATTCTGGATCTTTCCCTCCAGGTTGCCAATCCTCTCCGACATATCCCTCATCAACGCCACGAGGGTGTCAATGGAGTGGGCGGAAGGCATGGTTGTCACCTCGGACACGACACTTGCAGCCGGAACTTCACCGCCTACTGCTCCTTGCAGGTCTAAGAGTGGGTGTGACGGTTCGGCTTCTGGAGCTCCTTTCGCCACTGCTCCACGCGTTGGTAGGGGCGTTCCGAGGGGGACGTCTAGGGCAGACCGATCTATGGATCGCCGGCATAAGGGACACAGTTCTGACGTGAGGAGGAGCTGTTGTACACAGGCACGATGGAATAAATGTCCACAATCCAATCGCACGCTGTGTACGCCCTCCACTACGTCCTCGAAACAGATTCCACAGTTCGCGGGTTGGACCGTTTTGGACCGTGTCCATCGCTTTTCTGGGGTCCGCTTCGTTGCCATTATCGTGTGGTTGCTAATATTGAGAAGAAAAATAAATATAAAATACACTTATTTCTACTATAAACCTAATAAACCTAATATATATATAGAAAACCTAAAAATACGTTAGTAGCCGATAGTGGCGAGCTAATGATAAGTGGAGAAAAAAAAATATTTGACAGTCACTTTCCTTTCCAGTAGTCGACTCCTTCAATGGGAAAAGAGAGTGCGTGGTAATCTGCCGAAGAAAGGGTGCTTCGGTCGATTTACGAAATTTAACCCCACACCCACATACATTACAAAAAACCGTCTCTAAACTACGTTAAAGTGACTCGACGAGACAAGTGGTAGAGCTACCGTAACGACTTTGTACGCGGTCAAAACTCCCGACGCGTAGAAGCATTCCGGGCTTCGCGACTCCAGCATACGCCACCGAACGTTGAACCGATACCACTCGTCTAACACGCATAAGAAATAGTTAGAATCCTTCCGCGACATAAAGGCAAGGTAGCCTTCTATTTTCTTGAGAGTCCATGCTGATAGGTAAACCCATCAGACTGGCAGTTCCATCAAGAAAATAGAAGGTCCTTACAGGGGTTACCCTGGGACAACACATCGGAAGGATTCTGTCGCGAAAGCAAAATCAAACAAAGGAGAGCGGAAGCTACAACTCACGTGAAGCGACCTCTAATGTGTATCACACAATTCCACTGCTCCTGATAGTGGGACTCGAGTACCAAAGTACCTTACATCCTCCGTAAAGGACCAACTCGTCAGAAGACGCGAAGTTCTTTCCCCCTTAGGATGTTTTTGGCCCCACGTTGGGCGCCATTTGTAATGAATTTCTACTTTCAGATCGAACGCGGAACCGACCTCTCATCGGTTCTAGACGTTAAGTCTGAGTAGTGCCAACGGATGGTACCAACAGGTCAACCAATCCGTGCACCGTAATCCATTCACGCGGTGACTGCTTGTCGGCCAGCTAGTTCGGAGAGGATTTCGGTCGCGGGTCTCCGAATGGATTACGCTCAATTACAATATTTCAGTCACCTGAACTTGCCCGTTTTTCAAACGCGTCAACAATTACTCATCCAGAACGAGAAACCTACATTACGTTAGTTCTGGATGTGATCTATCCACAGATCTCAAATCAAAAACGCTACAAAATCCTATAGGCGCGTTACCGATTCACCGACGCGGTACCGAAAAATATACTACTCGAACTTAAATCGAAGGAAGCTACTCTAAGGAAATGACGAAACAAACAAAGGTACCGCGTACCGCGCGCGACGCGAAACCGACCTCAGCGGATTTGCAGTAACCCTACCCTCGCGACGGCATACTTACCCTACACTCTCTGTTCCCCCTGAAATAGAACGAGTTACTGAAAAGGAAAGTCGTGGTTTAACTTAGCAATTCATTATATTATTAAATTCAATCAAATTAGGATTTCGATTATAAATATTAGTATCCTCCATTTACACACGAGAAAATTCTCTAACCTACAAATCTGTAACAAAAAAAAAAAATCGTGCAAATATTTATCCTAGATACTTCTCCTTATCTGACATGATTTTAGTATTCTACTTTTTCTTATTTTAAGCTTACTTTGAGAAAACACAAACTATCTTTTATCTATGTTTTGGATTTTAACTTTTGCTTTTAAAAAAAAATATCACTAAGGATTTTCGTATATTCTAAACATTAAACAAATTTGCTGGTTGCTTGTTTGTTGTAAATTTAGTCATATCGAGCTTATTTCTCAAGGGGAAAGGATTCGAGGGCTAGAAATGGTTTGGAATTTCTAAAACGTTCACATGTATCGTGTTCAAGAAATAAGAGCGATTTATCACTAAAGAAGAGTTAAACTGATTAAGTTTCAAAAACTAACATTTGCACAATTTAGACCTTTCAAAGGAAGTATAGGCTGCTTTTCCGTTTTTTTTTCTTAAATCTTTCAATTGCATGCTTACTTAAATCGAATTAATTTAAATTTATGACACATACATTGAATATTTTTCCACGGTAATCATCTCTATGCATTTTGAAATTAATTAAGATTTTTTTTTTTTCTTTTTTTTACTTCATTCGCTTCAAATAAACTTTATCTAAGTTCAAATTGGATATAAATTTTATGTATTGGATTGGTTTGTAGCGTCGATGATAATCTCATGGTAGGGACCCGACTCAGGTATAGAGTTTATCGTTTCCCTTTCTTGTATAATTTATTTAAATATTTACTGTTTGCTGAACCGACAGCATACGATTAAATTTCATTATTTTTTCTTGTATACTTCTTGGTACCGATGTAAAATAATTGTTTGTAAGGGGCTCTCAACCAAAAGTTGATCTCAAATTTCTCAGAAAAAAAAACAAGAAAAAGAATCTTCTCCGACGAATTCCAATTGGCCGAATTGTACGTATTCAGACTTTCAAACTGAGCCGTTGATTAGTTGCTTTCAAACTCATGATAATTTAAAATTATTTCCATAGGAAAACGAAGAGTACTATAAATTCGATCTGTAAAGAACGCCCCAACTATTTTATATCGGAATCAAACAAAACTAGGAACGTTAATTCGCGTAAGCTTGCAAACTTAAGCAAATATACACGACGTTAAACAGGCAAGCAAGCACAAACAATTACCATTTGCATAAAAAAAGGAATAGGCTTGGCTATCCAAAGAATTTTCCATTTTAAAAAAAATCTATAAATATTTACGTTAGAATGTAAATTTTTCTTTAAAATAGGGCAAGTAGACACAGACAATTACCATTTGTAAAAATTAATTTCATATTTAAATCACCTTTCCTAGATATTCCATTGTCTTCATATCAACTAGTGAACTGCCAAGAACATATGGATGTTGTACTTTTACAGCCACTGTTTCACCCGATTTTAGGCTCGCCTTATGCACTTGAGCCAATGAAGCAGTACCAAACGATTCTGGGTCACAGCTATCGAATAACTCGTCTGCGCTTTTCTTTAAATCTTGCTTTACCACTTTAGATAAATCTTCGACTGGAATACTTGGAGCATCACTGTGAAGTACTTTCATTGTTTTAACGAATTCTGGAGGTAGAAGATAGTCCAAAGCACCCATATGTTGTCCTCATCCCATTGACGATAGAATAGTTGATTTTGATGTTAGTCCAATATTCCATACGGTGATTGCTGCTTTTCCCAAACGAACAACTCCCAATGAATCTACATATATCGTAATCGTTGGCATGTAAACTTAATCTTGTTCCAGCTGCTGTAGCAGTTAAAGCTCAATACTTTATCACTCTACGAATCATGGCAACTTAATAGTACGGCACGTCATCTTTAATGCACTCAAACATTACACTTTTCAAGTTAAGTTTATCGAATTTCCTTGTTCACATGCAAAAGTATGAAACCAAAATTGAAAATAAATTTGTTGTTTGTTGTGATGACCTTCTAACGTTGAACCCCGTTCTGAACAATTTTGGAACCGATCGCTTCGAGTTGCATTAGTCGCTCGATTAAAATTAGACCGGTTTAATGCTATGAGCTGAGTACCAGTTAGTGTTATGATAGTGCCGTATTCTGCAAAAGCACCAACTGTTCATGGCCAAGTACAACAGCAGCAAATCTCGTTGGATGTATTCATTTTACCCCGTAGTTGATTTGCATGAGCCACAGATTTTATGAAAAGGATATTGTGTTGCTGCGCTCTGATGTGATATGAACTTTTCAATCACATTGGCTCCGAGCTTGTAGTGAGAAGTTGAAATTCTGAAATCCAGTTTTCTTTTATGTTCACTAACTGGTTATTTGCTATTACATAGCATCCTGTTTCATGTTATGCTCGTCGAGTATTGGCGTAGTTTGCTCTCTTCTGAGGCAACATTGGTATGGTTTATTTACTTCAGTTTTTCACCGCTGATTTAGTACCGGCATACATCATTTGAAGACTCATATGACTGTCTCTTGGTGTATAAAAATGAAGCACATCGGGTATGAAACTCGACCATCGTCATGAACCATACGATACGTGTAAACAATATAACGTGGCTGATGACCCGGTAAAAGTTCTTGGAGCTCAGCTATCGAGATGTTCTCAATGCATTCATCCCAACCAATCAGTTGTTTGTCGCGATCAACTTTCAATATTAGCGCCGCATTTTTGATAACGTGAGAAGCATACCCGCGAACAAGGTTGATCCCTTTTAATTACATATGTTTATACCGTACAATGTACGTTGCTGAATCGAAGGCTGCAATCTGTACTGCGGATTGCAAGCGATACGCCAATTGATCAATCTGAACAAGGTAGCAAGCGTTACTTCGAATTTCCGCATGAAGAAGTGTCAAATCATTTTGGTGTTGAATTATTCTCCTACTGGATTCATTAAGAGAAATTGTTTTATCGAAGGTATATTCCCACTTAGTCCGCAGTTCACACTGCCTTCCGCTGCAGACTAGACAAAATATTGCTAAATTTTCTAATTAGTTATTAACTAAACTAACCTCTTTCCCAATGTGTCTGCTCCGGTGAATGTCACTGCCTCACGAATACAGTTTTCCAAAAACTCTTTAAGCACACCACGCGTTTCTTCACAGATTAAACAGGGAATACGTTTCACTCCACCACGTCGCGCCAAACGACGTATAGCTGGTTTTGTAATACCTTGGATATTATCACGAAGAACTTTGCGATGACGTTTAGCGCCTCCATGTGCTGTCAAAAGTCCCGGTTGTCACCTCGGACAAAACATATGTGCGTGGAATGGCACTTCATATGGCGGAAATGTGCTTCTTCAGATGTCGCCAGTGGCATAGTTTTCTCGATGGCCACGGTGGAGGGGCATTTCCAGATGGCTATGTCTCGAAATGTGCCGGGGTTGGATTAATTCTATATTTCGAATATTTATATCCACGGATCTAAATAATTGGACAGAAAAAAAAATATTTTCTGCACAACGATATCCGCACAACAGATGAAGTCCGCTGGCACTTCGAGGACATATCCATCTGGCAGGTTACAAGGGTTCGGGATCGGAATCACTTCGATTCCTGGGCGCAGGCGTCACATTACAGTTTCGCATTGGAAACAGGTGGATCGTCAAAAAATTGATATAACTCATCATTGTAGCGTGGTCTCCACTCTATTTCTTGTTTCGGACGTAGATTTTCCGGAGCACTTTCCGTTCAATTGCGTCCACTACCATTTCGGACTCGCTGGTCAAGGTCCGTGCTTCACTTCCATATGACAGCACAGGTTTGACTAACCAAGTATAACTACGATTCGAGGGAAATTTAGCCCAGGGATCCGTTGAATTGTGTAATGACGTCCACAATAAAAAATCTAAAGTCGAACTGTCTGAAACAAAATTGTCGCCGCTCAAATGTCGGAAAACGTGCAAACAAACATTATTGTAGTTGTGACCGATCCTTGCAACCGATGTTGATAAGACTTGGCAGTGTGGTAAAGACTATAAGTGTATGATGGTCTCATAATGTCGAATGTCAGTTAGTCAAAGTTTGACTTCCAAAAGTCACAACTTTTGTACGATTTGTAGGAAACTTCATTCAGAGATTTATATTGGCAAGATCTAATGATTTTATTATGAGTATTTTAGTGATCATTTTAATGCAGTTTTCTAAATGGTGACGGTTCAAATATGCGATTTTTTCAGACATTCCAAATCCTCCATCGTCCATGTATCTCAATGGCTTTTGATTAAACTTAAAATAATAGATTATTAAAGCAAGTTCTTTGACCTTTTGAAAAATGGTGAAAATCGGGTGATAAATAAAAGAGTTGAAAATTTAAAACTTCATATATTTAGCTGCAATTTTGAATGAAAACCGATTATTTTTATTCTCTCTAGAGCGTACGTCTGGTTTGAATGACATATGGCAAACCCATTTATAATACTCTAAAAGAGATAAGTAAAACAATTAAATTCAAGATGCTGGCCCACAAAGTTCAGGAAACAAACAAAAGTCTTTATTTTAGTGGCAACTCAAGTGTTGAATTCGTATTCATAGACATATTTTGAAATGGCTTAAATTGGAAGCATTCATACATTAGAATTTTTTCCTTTAATAGTATTTGACATGAAGGTGGTGGTCAATCAAATTATTATTTGCTTATTGAAAGAAATGGGGCCAACGAAAACATTTTCTTTCCGGTAAGTGGTGCCAGACCAGGATTTTTTTAAAGCAGAGTGTGTTGAGACAAAACATATGATAGTTTGATTGCTCTTTGAGGATAACTTTCTGAATTAAAGCAGGAATATATCAAGTTCTGCGGAAGCACCCTTTACCTTGTTTACATTGGAGAGCTTCTGCTTTCACGAATGTTCTGGTATGCAACCCAGATTGCTTAAAATAAATTCTAGTGTTTTCAGTTTAACTTGATGGTATAATGATATAAGATCATTAATTGGTTTAAATGAAATGCTTGTTGCACTATAATAGTACGATTAAAGAGCTTGGAAAATAAACTTTGCAGCTCAGCAATAAATATTTGGTCAATAGTATATTAAAGCTGTCAACATAATTTACTATGTAGTTCTAAATAAAGATGGATCGATTTACAGTGATATTTAAGTTATTGTGTATATTAAGTCAACCATTGCATTATTTATTGAAATGTCAAATATCTTTGCAATTGCTGGTTTGAACGAATTCTGTGATAAAATATTTACTAACATATCAATCAAAATTTACAAACTCACCTACAATTCGCAACGTCAATAATAAATCAATCCATCTAACGTTCTTATCCATGCGTGACTTACCTAGAAAACATCAAGAAATATGGTATTTTATCACACATAGACAAACGTACAAAATCACATAAAATTAATCATTGAAATGAAATAAGCGAAAAAAAATAATAAAATCCATGAATAATAAACATTCTATCATAATAAAAAAGCACATTCTCATGAATATCATTCGTATATACATATATCCTGGAAATATCTTGAAAACGTAACCAAAATCCAATATCAAGAGTGTAATGTCTAATCATGTTTCAAGGACTAGGATATATTGTACTTTTGTATCACGCACATCCATATGCTTAGATATCAACACAATTGTACATATCTACGCATACTCGTATATTCACTCGCTAGATGTGCGGCTAAAAACAACTAATTCAATATTATGATGTGATTATATTAGTTTTCCTTTTGGCTTTGTCTCTAGCGCTTTCCGCCCCCCAAACAAAATCTGATAGGTTAGAAAAACAAATTTCGAGGAAAATTCCTTCGTATACTTTTCCGCATTTATGTACAGTATACCTTTGATATGAAACATAAAAACTCATGCTGCCTAGATTTCATTCACCAACACTTGAATATCTGTTACGTTCGGGAACAGCAAGTTCTTTTTTCCGCTATGTCACAAATTTATGCTCAACAATAAAGCCATTGTGCATGAATATGTGATTTCAGTGCGTGTTTGAATGAAATTTGGTGAAAATCACCAATGCAGAGATAACATGTGATTTTTTGCCATGTCGTCTTCGCGTCAAGGGAGTTTTGAATGAATTTCACGAGTAATTCAATGAAAGCCATTTTTGTGTGGTGATTGAAGCTTTCAAATGTCAAAACGAAAATAAAGTATTTAAAAGCTCTAAATTATGCGACGAAAAATCCTGATGCAGCTAAAAATGAAATTCGTGTTATAAAGGCATAAGTAAGAAAGAAAATAGCAGTTATTTCTATTGTCAACAAATTCCGATACTCTTCAAGTAAGAATTTCTTTTGACATGTATTAGATTGATATGCGTCAGTGTGTTAACATTTTATTCAACCATTTTCACAATATTCGTATGGATATTGGCTGATTAAAGTGGCGATGGTCCAATAGTATCCACTTTAAGTGCAGCACCTCACTTCTTTACTGCATTCCTTCTCTATCTTGTTCTAAGACCTTCTTTAAACTGGCACTGATTTTCAATGCTAGCTGATAAAACAGCATTCGAAGAAATCAGAGGCTGTATTCTTCTCGCTTTGCAATGATTGGTACTGTTATCATTTAAAAGGAAACTCTCTAATGATCCAGAGATCTCAGCCTTAGAAGATACATCGAAGACTCATTAATCTGTTCGGCTTACATATTACATAACACTTCTGCAATCAATAATGATGAAAAGTAGCCCCATACTATGTCGTACCATTTAACATATTACTTCAGAGAGTTTTCGTAATCCTAGGGGTACCTTCAGATTACAGAAATCTTTTATCTAGCAAGAAGGAAGTGGGCGGACCCTATATCGAGCGGTTGAGAGCTCTAGAATTCAACTATTTGTGATTTCTCTCGGAATCGAAGGATTTAAACCATTCCGTTGGCTATCTATGTGATTTTTTGTTTTGTTACCACACAAAAAGTTATTCTGGTAATAAGACCCTTCGCAACTAACATGTCAAAGTAATGACTACTCAAAGATGAATCTTTTCATATTCTGTGGGCTTAGACTAGCATAAAAAAACTGAAGTGGTCATTTCAATCCAGAAACCACTCCCAACAGGCATCCTAATACGGGCCAGAGATCGACCGTCGTGTCAAAGCTAAATCAAGATTCAAAATCTTTATTTGGTGATTTTTCATTTTTACAAATATACAATTCATCAATACCTTAACCTAACAATATACATGCGGGATGTGCCTTAGGGCTTTTCCCGGAGTTCAATAATAATTTACTTTAATTTTTAATAAATTAATTTTTTTAGTAAAAAAAAACTTAAAAATGTTGACACCCACAACATTATCATACATTAATAGATTATAAAGGAAGTTTGTAAAAATTATTTGCTCTAATAACTAGTTTTAAAAATTGATTGCCTTAAAATTAAGTACATTTTTTCCTTAAGACTACCTTAAAAACTACTCATTCCCTGCGTCCATAGAATGCTTGTCCGTCGCTCTCCTGACAGCTCTTGCGTTGTGCCCCTTGGATTCCCGCTTCCGCCAGCTTTTCTGCATACGATTTTATCGGCTCCATTCCTGTATCCTGATACAGCATCTCGTTGGGTTAAGACCGTCTGTCCTCCTGTCGTATAGTCCTGTGCAAGCCCGAAGGATTTTTCGCTCCACTAATCCTATCTTGCCCGATATGCTCTCGGAGCTCCAATCCATATCATCACCGCATACGAGTATGTGATGATCGGACGAATCAAAGTTTAATAGGCCAAAACCTTGACTCGCTGGCTCGCTGTCAAATTTTTCCTGGAAAGAGGTAAAACAAGATGGTACGCATAAGTCACTTTTTTCAAAATATTATCAACGGGAGCACTAAAGGTAGCTTTCCTGTCAAAAGCTACCCCCAAGTACTTCTTTTGGCTAGAGCATTGCTCTATCTGCCCATTCAGCTTAATCCTGGAGTCACAGATGCCCCTTGCACGACGAACGAAGTTGGTGTGGGGGTTCTTGAATACAATTAGTTCCATTTTTTTGCATTCACCTTGATTCCCCATTTTCGGTAATATGCAGTAAGAGATTCCAAATATCTTTGGAGCCGAATACTAGCAAAGCGCAAATCGTGCTCAGATGACCCCACCAACAAGTCTTCAGCGATGAGGTTCACCTGGGTTCCGGACTTATATTCATTTCTTATGCCCCGGGCGTCAGAGGTGACTATGTTGAAAAGAAATGAGCCTAATATGTACACCTCTGACAGCCACGCGTCAATACTAAATGGGTCTGAGCTAGCTCCTCCAGCCACCGCAAAGGCAGTTCGTCCCCTCATGAAGCTGCCTATAATTTTCACAATACGGGCCGGAAAGCAAAGATTTATCATTTTGTAGAGAAGCCCATTGATCCATACAGAGTCAAAGGCTTTCTCCACATCGATCAGGGAAGCTACAATAAGCTTATTGTTATGCCAGCTTCATGGCCATAGCATCCATCGTGGCACAATTCTTGCCCCGGCAGAGCCAGGCACAATTGATCATTGCCCCTGTCGAAATTCGTTGTGGTGTTGCTCACTAACGAAGTAACAGAAGAGTCCTCACTTGCTTTCTGTCCTTGAAAAACTTTCGCAAAATATTTTGCGATAGAGTCAGCGATGGCTTTGTCATCCATGAGCATGGATCCATCATAAGTGAGGACCCCGGGCAGCCTTTTTCTGCCCGTAATCCTATTGATGTGAGGAAACATACAGGGACCTGGTTTGATACTTTCCAGGGCCCGTTCAAATCGCTCGTTAGCAAAAGTCATGGTTCTCTTCGAGATCACTCGGTTTGGAGACGTAATCAGTAGGTGAATACGTTCATACTCTTACTTACTCTTTCTCAGCCAACTACGTCTACGATGAAGCTGCAAGATGTCTTCCGGTAAACCTTGAAAAAGGTATTTTGACGAGGATTTCTTGATGTGGATCTTTGAGATGACCGTATCCAGGGTTGAATTTATACATGCGACTCCCGCATCGATTTCAGAAATAAAAAGATTTTTTGATCTATTGATCGAAATTCCCTTCAATTTTCCGTCAAGGTCAGCACTTACTGCTGCTTAATCGATTTGCTTGTATGGAATGAAAAGTTGAAGATCTGTAACCTCAAGTTTCACACCCTTTTTCACTCTTAAAGTTAGCTCAACCAAAAGTTGGTCAGATTCGGCATCAAGAACTCCACACTCGAAATTCCTCCAACTGTGGGAAATATTTACCAGATTGGCAGACACAATGAAGAAATCAATAAAAGACGAGCTTCGGTGGAAGGTAGACTCTTTCGGGGCAATCAGTATGAGATCTATATTTGATTGAACCCAGTTAGAGATAGCTGTTCCATAGCCATTAAATGCGATATGGCATAGAAATCGAATTTTTTGCACAAAGTAAGCACTATTTTCAAGTCGTCAATGAGCTCCCTCACCGAGTATCCATGTCAAACATGACCACATACTTTGAAGGCGAATTCTAAGTACGCAGCTTTTTTCTCACTAGAGTTAGTGAGTTTTTCATAGTGGAGGATAAAAGAGTCCACTTTTCGAATGGGTGTGAACAAGCCACCCCCGAAAAGTTGTTGGCAGTCAGTGCTCAAAATCGTCTTTCGGTCATTCTGCGACTGCTGGGGTTACTGCATTGTTTGCTGTTTTTGTTGCCGTATAGGCTGCGGTGCAGGCTGCTTTTTGCAACTTGCAAAAGGCGAGAGGACCGTATTTTTTATAGAGGCGGTGATGAAATCCTTCCTTCCCTCTTTTTAGGGTTTTGTAAAATAATTTTACAAAATCCTACTAGTTTCGCGACCAGTCTGTCCGTCCGTCTGTCCGTCCGTCCGTCCGTCCATGTGTCACAGCAGTTTTTCTCGGAAACTACTTAAGCTAGAAACATCAAATTTTGTGTGTAGGTGTAAAGTGGTGATCTTCTTCACAGTTCAACTACAAAAAAATTTTATAAGGTATTTAAGGGGGGTCTCCCCATATAGGAGAGTGACCCCCCGAGAAAACAATTTCATTGAAGGTAGCCGATATGGATATCAAATGAAAGGTCTTGATGAGAACTTTTCAAAACAGGTCTCAGTTTGGCAAAATTTGCTTCGAGGGGCCCACAGGGAGGGGATATACACGAAAAATTTGTGTCCCCCCCCCCCCTCGCGATTGGACACCTTTCATCCGAAAAATGCCTTGGTGAGTACAACAACAACAAATACGTTAGAAGTCACAATTCACTCAACTTTGTTAGTAATAGTATGATATATCGATTTTATGTTTTCTTGAATAAAATCTTAATGGTACCCTTAAATTCAATGAAATCAGTCATAGATGTATATTTATAAGATTGATCTATCCTGAAAGTTTCATAAAGATTGAATCATATTTAGCGAAGTTATAGTGGTTTGAATTTTCCTGTATTACTATGGAGCAATATGCGCTGCATTTATTACTATGGCAACATATAGCTATGGAACAACATGCGCTTTTTACCGACTCAGACACTACCGTTCTGCTAGGATTTGCATGAAAATTTCAGGAATGATAGGTGTCGTGTATATCTTTGAGAACCGGTTCAGCTAGTGGTATCAGTAATCGTAAAACAAAATGGTGGCTGTTTTAAATGCGAAGATTGAATAATTTTGAGTTATTTTTTCCCAACTTCAACGTTTAAGGTGCATGCTTTGAACACTTGATTCAATTTAATGAATAACTGAAGATGATTACCTACAATTAATGCTCATAATTGAAACAAGTCAAGGACGTGGAAGAGAGCTCCTAGCAAAAGGGTTTTGTAACCATTCTAGCATTCGAAAAAATTGACCATTAATCGATGATAACAGTACAGGAGAGTGGCCCCTGAAAAAAAATTCATCAAACGTAGCCGATATGAGCATAAAATAAAATTTTTCGTGGGAGCTTTTCAAAACAGTTGTTAAACTGTCAGTTTTTGCTTCAGTGGGGGCACAGGGGGGAAATACATGAAAAATGTGTTTCCTCCGTCGCGGATGGACATCTGAAATAATTATCAAGGGAGATATTTATGAGTATAACAATACCAAAAACCTCAGAAATCGAAATTCGGTCAACTTTGTTAATAATGGTATGATCCTCGTATATCATATTTTCTCCAATAAAATCGTCTTTGACATGTTTCTTGATTTGATTCGATCTAGTGACTGCATTTTGAAAATTGAATACAAAACCCTTCTGACATGAGCGTAGGTCTGTTTACCCAACTTGTTTCTTTTAGAGATTGTTCCTCCCCTCTTCAACCTCTTTTGTCGCCTTAAGACAACCTCTGAAACTCGCAAGGTGGCCCTTAGCATTGCAGTTGACGCAGAAGATCTCGTCTTTTTTCTCGTCCTTCGAGATTGGACATTCGATGGACTTATACTGTTTGTCGCATTTTACGCATCTAACTTTGAGTCCGCAGGTAGAAACAACGTGGCCAAATCTTTGGCAGTTGAAGCACTGGGCAGTGCAATTTTTCTGCAGACGCTCCCATTGTATCTTCTGGAGCAATAGGAACTTGATGTCCATTGCTTTCCTCACTTCAAAGTCCGGTTTGAACTGGACTAAAACGGATTAAAGCGTCCTTTTTTTCCTCCTAGAAGTTATAGTGGAGAATATTTTTGCTGAAAGGATATCTTCTCCGAGATGTTCCTTCAGCTCAGCCACAACATCATTCTTGTTGTATGAGCTGTGCATACCTTTGAGAAGAAGACTCAATTTTCTCTCTCCTGGAAGGGTGTAGGTGTAGCAAGCCACCTTCGCACACTTTAGAAAATTAAAAAGGCTGGTGTGATCTTCAGCCATTTAAGGGTGGAGCGAAGTTCGTGAGGAGCTGTTCACCGTCACGTTGTACTGGCTCCTTTCCTGTTTCGTGCGCAAGCCTTTTTGACGCTATCCCTTCAGGTCAAGCCTATAGCACACTATAGGAGGCACCCTCTCTTTTTTGGTAGCAGCCACGCTTTGCTGCTTGGGCTTCGATTTCCCTTTATTTCCCTCTAGGCCCGGCCTTCCACCCGGCGTAGGTATGGTCCCCGGGAAACTAGCGGAAGCTTTTTTCAAAGCCAAATCATGCGCCTTGGGTTGCTTATATACCTGAAAATTAGTTGAAAATTAGCGAGAATAGCAGCATCTTTGCTAAGTCAACTGATAATTAGTATTTCAACGACAAGACTTTTTTTTCAAGATTCTACTGTAGTCTATGTTGCAGTGAAGTTCTAAGAAATCGAAATCTATTGTAAAAGCATAGTAAGGGTACAGTGGTTAGGAGCATTATAGGCACTGGAATGCTGCTTTAGTTTGTAAAGGATAAACAAAATTTTACCTCCACACGAAAGGGATGCAAAAGTTGTAATTTTCGAGAAAAATGGCAATATTAAGAAAACAATTGAATGAGAGGCGAATTGCCCACCAACAGCGATGAACAAGATTTCTCAAAAGAAATTTTATATTTAGTGGACCAATTAAAAAAAATGAAGCCATCTACCGAAAAAAATCATGATCATTAAAGTACAGACTCATGTCATGTCTTAAAAATAATATCGTCCCAATGTGAACGCTCGCATTCGCGGCACTCATTTAATCCAACTGTAAAATTTCGTGTGATGTCTCTACAAGGGACTTCGTGAGGACCGATTAACACTTTTCTTTTCAATCATGCTTGATGACCTTGGTCACCCGAATTACCGCTATTCCAGTGTTTTACCGGTTTCTTCAAAATTTTTGATACATTTTTGAATGTGAGGAATGCTTGGTTACTTATTTAAGTGCCAAAAACCCATAATACTGCAAAATCTTCAAGAAGAAACCAGATGATCGGATGGTGTGAATATCAAATCAAGCCTTTGGGTCAGTGACAACCTTAAAGCCTTTCACATTTGAAGCTTTTAACGTACAGCAGCCTTGTTAAGAGTTAAAAAAAGAAATTATTTTCAAAGGTCAAGTGCATTTTAAGACATTCTGACAATTAAAGTGGAAAGTTTAATTGATACCACGTTTGAAGAAAATATAGATCATACTCGTAGAGTCTTTAATTTCATGGATGGAGGCTCTAGTATTCATGAACTTTTCCAACACATTGGGTAAACTCTTGCAGTTATGCTTAAATTAAATATAATTAACAGATGGAGACATTTTTGACGAGCCAGAGATCTCAACGATTGTAAGACTGCGGAAACTGCAATGGGTCAGCCATGTAAATTGCATGGACAAACAACGAATATCGAAAAAGGTACTCGTTGGGAGAACTGAAGGGCGGAAAACAGTGGGAAACCCAGGAAACGCTGGTCCAACTCAGTCGACGAAACAGTTCATCGCTGCTCAGATTTTGAAATTGAAGGACCAGATCAATGGACCGAGACAGTTGGAGACGCTTGCTGTAGGAAAAGGAGGCCCGGGAAGGGCTGTAGTGCTTCGAAGAAGAAGAATAGAAGGAGACTGAGAGATGGAGAGTGATCTGCCAAAGATGTTTGGAATATCTTTTAGGTGGAATCTTACTTGAAGGTAAATGGCATTTAAAGTTGTTTCACGAAGAACGAAATTAAGGAAAAAAGAGGAAATAATAGAATTGGATAGTCATGGGATTCATTGAAGGACAAGCCAAAGTTGAGACAGGGAAAGTGGAGTCAAAGTGAGGCGAAGAAAGGTTGACTGCCTTATTTATGGTGGAAGCTATCGTATCCCTCTAAGAAATGTAGTCAAGAATATCTTAATATACTTGGCTTGAGATTGCTACACCGCTTCGGTAGCCCATGTAAATAGGCGTACATAGGTGGATTAGTTATGGAACCCTACTTATATACACGTTAATCATTTTGAAATATGAAATGAATATATATTTTTAAAGCGTGCTATGCTGAAATATTGGTAAACTTTGCTACAGTTAGTTTCTCAAGCTTCTAAAATGTATATTTATTTAACATTTTGAAATGATCTATGTTTATGTACAAAAGTAGGATTCCAGGACTTATTTCCCTACGTGTGCCTATTTTCATGAGCTACCGAAGTACTATAGCAATTCTGAAGCTAGGTATAATGTTATAAGTATTATTCCAATTTACTTCTTTCTTTTTAATGCAGGTCTCTAAATCAAAGCTTCTTTTGTAAAAGAAACGTTTTACCTACATTTATTTTTCGTACTCAAATAAAACTATTTTAATAACTAACATTAACTACTTTCTAACAATTTTTCCTTTGCCATTGCTTGCAGTCACTAGCGCATTCATTGCTTTTTCTTCACTATCCTTATTAATCCATCAAATACTTGTCATCGTCACATCCACTTTTATCATCTTGATTACCGCCTTCATTGTCACTATCAGCCTCCATCCTTATCAATGTCATAACTCCTCTCCATTATGCACACACTATAGTCAACTTTATCTCTTGAGAGAGACATCGCACCACTTCATCACCTCTCGTCATTGTCATTTCTCTCAAGCATAATGTTTAACTTGGCAGCCTTGCGAAATTTCCGGTAACACTTTTCACCAATCCTTCACCTACACCCGCATCCTCCTCTCCGTCTATAATAAGCATTGTAGTTGAACTGCACACATTGTCAAAGTGATGAATAAGTCAACCCTGCATATATTATCCTTTATATTCATAGACAAGTGCAAAGCAGAATTGCATGCTTACTTCTATATTATGTATGTTACGGAAGCAAGATGATGAAGGATCCAACATTTTTTGTCACAGGTGTCTTTTTTCCTCAATTAAGTCGTGTCATAGTCATGCCGCAAGCTATTAACTGTTCCAATTTGCATGTAATTAGAGAGTTTGCACACATTTTCTTGTCACACGTGAGCCTACTTAGGATGTGTGGGCATACATTATGAAAATGATGAGCATCAATGGAGATGTAGGAGCCATCGAGTTTTTTTCTAAAGAGTTGATCAAATATTTAACTTCTCATTCAAGAAGGTAGATTACGGTAAGTTTCTTTTTCATTAGGTGAGTATTTGTGAAAAAAGACAGAAAAAAGGGTTCTAAGTTTAAAAAAAATAGTCCTACAGATTTCTAAGTTTCCTAATTGAAAATTTCTTGTCCCCATAGTTTTAGTTGCTTCATGAGCTTATTGGAGATCCACTTAAAACAAATTTGCCTTGATTAGTGTTTCGGTAATACTCTTCTAATAAATAGTTATTGAACATAAATTTGCCTTAAAATCTTTTTCAACAAATGTAATTTTTGTTACGTCTATCGAATTTTTTCAAACGGTAATAGAAATATCCTGTTGACGAGTAGATCCTATGGAAACAGCATTATGAATACGATGATATAACACGCAAAGATTTGTATTCGTGACAAATGCTCATAACCTGATTAAGGATTGGTACTAGTAGCATGGCGATAGATAATAATTTCCGTTTTCTATTTGGTATCGTAAAAATCTTTTACATTACTGAATACCAATATAATTTTCATACTTTTGAATAAATTCCCATGCACAGCGAACCTTCTTCTATATCAAGCCGTACAAATTTATTGTCATACAAGCTGGTTACTAAACTATCAGAAAAAATCTCTCGATTGATGCATTTCTCCCGGGCTAGAGAGAAAAACACTGGCCAACTCCCATTATCCTGGTCATAGTAAAATGGAAAAAAAACGTAAAGACTTGCCACTGGCATCCAACGCCCACAATATTAATTTTTCCCAGGCACTTGAAACAGCAACACGATGGCTAGGGATTGTCGCTCCTGGCTGAGAACACTAGTGGTTTTCCTGTGTGTCCTTTGCCGTGGTTCTAGTAAGAACATAAAAGATATTGACAGGGTGTGACAATTTATTCCTGCACCAATGGATGGTAATCAATTTCTCCTTCATTAAATATTGAGGGCGAGAGAATCGGGAGAGAACATGTACATGGTATAAGAAATCTATGGAAAAAAAGTTGCTTGCGCTTTTCTGTGCTGAATACATTAACCTTTGTCTGGCGGCTTTGTTAGCTTGGCAAAACGTTGTTCAGACATACGAGTATGTGTCACTAGACTTTGACCACTACATTAAATCTTTGCAATTAGGTTTGATGTTGTAAAAGTTTTAGGAGGTTGTTTAAAGTAATTCGACTCTTGGTTGTTGGGTTAGAATTCTACGATAAAACATTCAGAAATATTTAGTCTCAAGAGAACTTAATTATTTATTATACATATAATTTAAATAGACGGAAATGTTTATACACGACTCATTAAGAACTTTTAGGACTCACTCTTACATTGTAACTTTAGGGGAATTTCTTGTGAGAAATTTACTTATTGCAGCGAGCACTTTATATATATATATATATAGATATATATATATATATATATATATATATATATATATATATATATATATATATATATATATATATATATCTATATATATATATAAATATAATAACCATGCCGCCGTAATGGAGGTTTGGCGACTGGCTAACTCCCCGTCCCTGGAAAGCCTTTAAATGTTTCGAAACCTGCAGATGGGCCTCGGAATGGATAGGACTCACGGCAACGACCTCGCAAACGAGAAAAGGACTATGGCATTTGATCCTGAAATGTCAGATCTCTCAACTACCCTGGCGCTGTTAAGGCCCTTTTATAACAGGCCAGTCAATATCAATTAAAAATACTGGCAGTCCAGGAAACGAATTGGATTTGAAACGACATTTAAGACATGAGATCGCACACAATATTCAAAAGTGGGAAGCCTACTGGAAAACGCGAATTCGGTGTGGCCTTCATTCTAGATAGGGAGTTCAAATCGCACGTTATTGGTTTTAAGGCAATACACGAACGGTTGTGTGCGATCCGTATAAATTTATAAATCTTTAAATAAATTCTTTGAAATCTGGCTGTTTAATATTTACGCCCCGACCGAAGAAAAGAACGAAGAAACGAAGGAAACGTTCTACAATCACCTGGAAAGGTTGGCCACTCCATTGCCGACAAACGACACAAAAATAATTCTGGGTGATTTCAACGCTAAGGTTGGCAATGAGTTATCTCATCGGGGAACGACTGGAGGATATAGCCTCCACGATGAAACAAATGACAACCGTCAGAGCCTGATTGATTTTGCATGTAGCAGAAATCTAGTCATACGTTCGACTTGCTTCCCACATCGACGGATTCATAAAATGACCACTGGATGGCAGCAGACGAAACCAGATCGATCATGTTCTGATCCAACAACGTTGGGCCTCGAGCATACTTGACGTCCGTACATACCGAGGAGCCAATTGTAATTCAGATCATTACATGATCATGTCAAAGGCATATTCGGCGAAGACCAGCCCACTGCAAAAATTTTACATCGAAAGGCTTCAAACGGCGTCTGTGGCCGAAAATTTTCACGGAGACCCTCGACAACCAGCTGGCTCCCATTTTATCAGACGCATTGTCAAAGACGAGCAACGAGCTCTGGATGGAAGTGAAAGCGGCTATTAGCACCGTGGCAGAACAGACGGTCGGACATCAAGCCCGGCGCAAGAGGAATGATTGGTTCTGTGATGAGTACCAGAATGCGTATGACAAAAAGAATCAGGCGTACAAAGAATAAGTAGGACGAAGAGAGAACACTTTGAAAATCTCAGAATAGTAGCGAATAAGACAACTCGGATTAAGACCAATTGAGAAGTATAAATGTAAGTTTCGCGAGCAACAACACAGGACAAGCATACATAGTAGTGAAAAGCCTGAAACGGTAATAGCATCGCTGATGAAACCAAGATTAAGGGAAGGTGGGCATCATATTTCGAGAAACTCCTTAATTCTCCGCACAGCTCCAGAATATCGGAGCTTCTAGATGTCTGCGGAGAGCGTCCATTGGCCCTACCAACTCTGGATGAAATCTGTTCCACCATCAAAGCCCAAAAGAACAATAAGACGCCGGGCATCGATGAGAGAGCTCATCGAATATGGTGGCAGTAGTGTTCATCAAGCTATTCACCAAGTCATTCAGCACGTTTAGCAACAAGAACATATGCCGAAAGGGTGGAGCCAATTGATTATATTCCCTATCCACAAAAAAGGTGACAAGTTACAGTGCGAAAATTATAGAGGCATATCACTGCTTTGTATGGCGTACAAAATATTTTCAAAAAATCTTAGAAAATAAAATCGGATAATACACGAACAGCATTATTGGGAAGTATGAAGATGGTTTCAGAACAGGCAGATCGACTATGGACCAATTGTTTACAGTCAAGCAGGTACTTGAAAAGTGCTGGGAGTTCAACATAGACGTTCACCAAATTTTCGTTGACTTGAAGCAATCACACGACAGTATTGATCGTAACGTACTGTACCAAATAATGATTTGCTTTGGCATCCCAGCCCAATTAGTCCGTCTTACCAAAATGACGTCGACGACCTTCCAAGTCCGCATCAATAACCAACTCACCGATGCCTTTGACAAAAATATCTGACTAAAGTAGAGAGATGGGCTGGCCCCATTGCTATTCAATTGGCTCTAGAGTGCGGCATAACGAAGCTGCCTATCGATGCACGAGATACATTACTATTGAAGTCGAGCCAAGTAACTCCAGTCGAAGTTGGGTAAGTGAGAGTTTCAAGGGATGGCAATCTCTTTTTCGCTTATGGAGGTTTCTCACTAACCCGAGTTTCTACCTTATAGACGTACAGATATTACCATTATCACTCATAGAGGTTAAGTAAATGATACAGCAAATATTCAGTGAATAAATGCATTGTACATACTCGTATGTATTATACATATATGTATGTATGTGTACTACATAAATTTTACACGCAAAATGAAACAACAAATCTTCATATGTATTTTAAAAAATCTGGTATTTTTTTCTGTTTTTCCGTATTTACATATTCTACATGCTTTTCGAACTCGTAAATTTTATCGAATATTTTCTTATCACCAGCCGCCAAATATTCAAAAACAAATGTGTCTTATCTATTGCATTTAAAATTTCTTTCTTCTTTGGAATGTTCTCTACTATGTATCCAAAATCTGCGATCGGTCGGTATCATCTTCACAGTCATTTCCGTCAGTACACATTGTCACCAAGTTCTGCGCGATATCGTCATCGGTAGATTCTCCAGCGGTAGCCAGGTTGTCGTCAAATTGTACGAAATCTTCAAAGGTTGGCGTTAACACATCACTAGTAGATTCGTGACACACAAGCTTGATCCATTCCTCATTGCTAGGTTCAGCTTCAACTTCATTATCCTTTGGTAGAAATTCTTGTTTATCTGTGCTGATACAAAATCCCGCTTTCGTGAAACAGTTATTGATAATAACATCACTTACTTTGAACCATGCCCTCCTTGCAAATTTCATGGCTAGAAGTACGTTAATATCAGGGCAATTGTTTGCTTCGAGGCACGTAAGAGTATGTTGAACGACTTCTCTGCGGTAAAAGCGTTTGAATGTGTGTATGACACCTGGATCTAAAGGTTGAAGTTGACTGATGGTATTGGCAGGCAAAAACATGACTTTTACGTTATTAAATGTTGGAAGGTGCGTATAGGCAGCACAGTTGTCAACAAAAAGCAAGATTTTTTTGTGTTTTATCTTCATTTCCTCGTTTACTTTTTTCAGCCAATCTTTAAATAATATCTTTGTCATCCAAGCTTTTGTGTTATTGACATAATCAACAGGTAAAGTCTTGATACCTTGAAAACATCTAGGCTTTTTTTCATTTCCCGATTATCAAAAGAGGGAGCTTATCAGTACCGGTCATGTTTACGCATTGAAGAATTGTTAGAAGTTCCTTGCTTAATTTTCCCCCATGACGTTTTTCACCCTGAAATGTAAATGTTTTATCAGGAAGACACTTGAAGAACAAAGCAGTTTTATCTGCATTGTAAATATCGTCTGGATCATACCTCTTTAAGAGTTCTTTAGTTCATTGGTTATACACACTTTGGTCGATGGATTTACTTTTTTTTTCTTTCTTAAAAGCGATATCATGACGCGTTTTTAAACCCCCTAACCAACCATTGCTTGCCGAAAAGTTCTGAATTCCCAATTTTGTGGCAGTCTTTCGATTTTTGTTTTAACAAGGGTCCATCAATGGGAATGTTCTTATCAAGCGTTTGTTTGATCCATTCTAAAAGGCAGTTTTCAATATCGGGAAACTCGGAATATCGACCCCTCTTAATATTTCCCTGTGTCTCAAAGCACTGAGACTTTATCGAGTCTTTTGACTTAATATGTAATTTTATAATAAGTTGATTCTGGTACACCAAACTCACTTTGAATTTCATTACGCGATTTCCCACACTTAAACGTATTCACGATTTTAAGTTTTTCACTTAGAGATAACGCTTTGATTTTTATTATAGACATGATGTAGAACTGAACTTTTCTTCGTTCTTGATACTAATCAACTGTAATAAGGGCCAAATGTGCGCAAAGACAATGTTAATTAAAATTTTAGAAAGCATTTGGTTATGTTTTCCAAAATTTTGGGGAGCTACCTGCGTGCGCGTACATGCTCAACTGTCGCGTATAGAGGTTAAGATAACTAGCAGTCTCAGTAATAGAGGTCCATGTACGAATATCTGAGGCTCCCCGACTCTCTCTTACAGAAGTTTCAATTTCTCATATACAGAGGTTTTAGAGGCTAAAAATGACGGTTACTGGCAATTTCTCTCACTTAAAGAGTTTTCTCGCTTACCCAGTTTTCACTTAAAGAGTTTTGACGATTGTAGCCCATGCGGGCGACATAAATATTTTGTCACGATCATTAACAACTGCCAAAGAACTCTTCCTGAAACTCGACAGCGAAGCAAAACTAGTAGGGCTACAAATCAATGAAAATAAAACAAAGCTCATGACGCAGTCAAGGAAAAATACCTCAATTACACAAAATATCACACTTGGCGAATAAAGTATCGAAAATGTTAGCAAATTTGTGTTTTTAGGCGCCGAAATAACGAAAACGGGCAATGAAAGAGACGAAATACGCCAAAGAATGCAGCTCGAAAATAAAATATTTTATTCAGTTTTGACGTTCTTGGAGACCAGCTGCATACACAGGAAAACAAAGCTCCAAGTATACAAATCTGTGATAAAGCATGTGCTATTCTATATGTGTGAAACATGGACCCTAACTCAAGCATCCGCAAATATATTGAAGGCCTTTGAGTGACGGGCCTTGAGGCGAATAATCGGAGCGAAGCTAGACGGGGAGCAATGGCGAATTCGATGCAACCATGAGCTGTTTGAATTTTTTGACGAGCCAGAGGTCTTAACGATTATAAGACTGCGGAAGCTGCAATGGGCTGGTCACATGAATCGTATGGACGGACAACGGATACCCAAAAAGGTATTCGTTGGGAGAACTGAAGGCCGGAGACCAGCAGGGAAACCGAGGAGACGCTGATCTGACTCGGTCGACGAAGACAGTTCATCGCTGCTCGCGTTTCGAGTTGGAGGCGCTGTTTGCAGGAACCGAGGGCCCGAGAGGGGGCTGTAGTGATAAAAAGAAGAATATATATATATATATATATATATATATATATATATATATATATATATATATATATATATATATATATATATAAATGAGTATATGTATACATATATTTATATATATATATATATATATATATATATATATATATATACATTTATATATATATATATATATATATATATATATATATATATATATATATATATATATATGTATATATATATATATATATATATATATATATATATATATATATATATAACTAGCATTATAGCCACGCTATAGCTGGCAGTTTTGCTTCAATTTTCACTAAATTTTTAGAAAAGGCGTATCGAGCAAATATTTCAGCTGAGTTCGTTAACCATCTGAATCGATCAAACACCCAAAAATGAGTGCTACTCGTATTTTAGATGAAAATCCGAGATTTGGCTTCTGACTGAAGTATAGCTCCGATTAGGACCAAATTTGGTACAGAAGTTTCCTAAATTATGTGATGAAGCTCATAATGAAGAATCTAAAGTGAACTGGTTGAAATAAAATGGAGACCGCTCAAAGATAGAAAAATATGCAAAAATTGGTATTGGAGTCGTGACTAAATACTTTAACTGATGTCAATGAAACTTAGCAGTGTGATAGTAGCTGTAAGTATATAGAAAACAATGGAAAAATGTCAAGTTCAGGTCTCGAGCTTCAACATGGTGGCTAGTCAAATTTTGGCTTCTAAAAGTCACAATTTCAGTGATCATCCATGTGCAAGTTTCAAAATGGCGGCGGTTCGAATCTGCAATTTTTCCAGATATTTGTGGCCCTCTATCGGTCAAACATTATAAACAAATTTTCATGTTAGTTAAATTCATAAGCCACTAAAGCAAGTTCTTTTATCCTGCAATCAAATGTGAAAATCAGATAATAAATAAAAACGGCAAAAAATTAATACGTAATATTTTTAGCTACCATTTCCAAAAGAATGGAGTATTTTTGTTCTGTCCAGGATAAAATTTCGATTTGATCGAGATTTGGTACAGTCGTTGATGAGACTCTAAGATTCCTTGTAAAATTAGCCAAAATTAAACACCTCAACGCAAAGTGGCGTCTGTGATCCGCATGCAAAACACGCACTCATGGGATCATGACTTTACAATCTAAAAGATCTAATAATTTTGGTAGACAGAACCATGCACACAGAATGATTTAACTCAAGAAAAACTTCAATAACATGCACAGCAAATATATTCTTGATTTAAGAGACAAACCAGTGTTACTTCAGTTTAACCGGACAACATTTTTTTGCAATATACTCGTAACAAGAATCATTGACTATCTTAAATCCATAATATGTTTTCGTTATTCATCCTAACTGAATTCGAAGAAGATCAAATCAAAAGTGTAGTGGCTGTTTCGATGGAAATTCCAAGTAGTAGAAAAACCATGTATGATTATTTTAATTGGAGAAAATTCAAACAGCTATTGCTTTCAGAAATATGATTAGCTGTTAATGAAACTTATAGAATATAAGGAACGTTTTTAGAACTACTTAAATATTTAATTACACTCAATTTCATGAACAACAACAACAAATTTTACTATTATTAGTATAGTTAAACAATTTCAATATCTTAGTTCTTTGTTATTGCTTTTTTTTTCATGACATTTTCACTTATAAGCCATCGGTATTCATTTACAGCATATACCTTAAATGTTTTACTTGGGGACAAGTAAAACAAATTTATTCTACATTTTCATTTAGAACGGCATTCATTTTGTTTTACGATTGCTTATGTCACTTAAGCAAATCCCCAAAAATATTCATAGTATATTGCATATCATTCCTAAAGTGTTCATATAAATCCTAGCAACCCCGTAGCGTCCGATTCGATAAAAAGTGCATATTACTCCAGAGCCATGAATTGATGTCGGTACAATACAGGAAAACACAAATCACAATAATTTCAATAAATACTGTTTGATTCTTCTGAAATTTTCAAAATAGACCAACTTTATAGATAACCATTGAATTTAAGGGTACCTCCTCGATTTTATTCAAGAAAATGTAAAATTAATATATCATACCACATATTACTAACAAAATTTAGGGAATTTCAACTTCGAAAGTATTTGTTGTTGTTGTACTCATAAAGGCCCCCATGGTTTCTCCTTCTTCCGCCCCTCTCAATACAGATTAGGTAATTTAAAGACCTGTTTTGAAACAGTCTCATTGAGACCTTTCACATGACATCCCAAACGACTAACTTTGAGGAAAAAAAATTAATGGGCCACCCGTTTTTATAGACTCTCTCCTTAAAACTCTCTGAAAATTGTTTTCATCCCAAATATTTTAAACAGTTCTCACTTTTGACCTTTCACAAAGTTTGGTAGGTATAGCTTCTATAATTTCGGAGAAAAACTGCTGTGACATTAAGATGGATAGGCAGACAGACAGGCAAAGGTCATGATTTAATTGGATTTTATACTTGAGTACAGAATATCTTCTTTTATGTCTTTGCACTCCATCACACAATTCAATGTTCTACCCAACATTAATGGCCGATTTCTAAATAAAATTTCAGCAAGATTGACAGTTCGGTCTTGAAACATTCTCCTGTTTTTTCCCACTATCCTCCTCTCCGGTATGACGTATCTTTTGCTGCACCCAATGTAAAGTATACACACAAGAACGTTACAACTTCTACAAGGAAAATTACGCCCGTGTTTCTGAGTCCATATCCACTGTTAATTGGAGTTCCCAACACTGATTGTGAAAACTTTTCCAACTTCTTCAAGTCAGTCCCATCTGAGCTACCCCTGTTACCTGCTCACGTTACTTCTTCTTCTTCTTCTTTGTAGCACTACAGCCCCTTTCGGGCCTTCGCATCTTCATGACCTTATTGATTTTTTTGGAAGTGGGTTTGGTCAGTACCATGCTCCCGTGTGCCTGCTCAGCTATGATAAACGTTACTTCAGTGGTCTTAAATTTGAGTAGTAGTTATACTCTGAAAACAAAAGATTTTGCACGTCGTGTCTTTTTATGCACCAGTTCTTGTGAGGATTGTTTAAATTATTGTCATAATAAAGATCTACTGCGAAAACGGAAATGAAATTGGCAAGAGTATCCTATTTCAGGACCATTGAGTCCCAAATTAACTCTAACCAATCCAAACCGTTCGGGAAATATAGTCACTCCCTTAAATCATCGTTTCAAATACCCCCTCCCTTTTTAATTTTTCTACTAGTTTGACCGAACTTTGGCTTATATCACCACCAACCTCCTGTCCCCTTTGTACTATGTTCTTTTGAAAAAATTGGAAATCTCATGAGCATCCTTGAGGTCAGTTTGCTGGTTTCCTTATCTATCCTTTTCCGCATAAGTTCGTATCCGTTGCATCAAATTATCATCCCATTTAATGTTTCTCTAAATTATTAGTGCGTATTGTCATTCTCAACTGTACTTTGACCGATTTGATCGAACTTTTAACTGTTATTGCTGAAGCTTTGTAGAATGGATTTTGTATAGAAACACTTTGCCACAACTTTTTGAGTGAGTTTGATTCGGTTAACTATTATATTTTCGTAAAAAACTTCAAGCATTTGGCATAAATTGTCATCTACTATACTACAGTGGCTATCCTTATACCTTTCCAGCCTGAAGTGTCATACTGTCTAGTGGCATCCATTAAGGCTCAATTCTCGACTCTCTCTTATTTTTAACCTTCATTAATTACCTACTTTCAGTTTGTCTGCTTTATGCAGATGATATAAACGTCTTCAAAGTTGTTGCCTCTCAACTCAACCAGTATCTGCTGCTGGCTGATCGAAATTTCTTAGTTCTTTCGTGCGACTATTATAACCATCCCCTGAATGTCTCCAAATGTATTCATGTATCCTCATCACTAAACCGAGTCCTTTTGTTTGTTAGTTCTTTATGAACAACCACCGGGACTTACAATATTTGGATTTGGAAGTTACCTGTGACAAATTAAAATTTGACTTCTACATCTACGATCTTGTTTCCAGAGCATCACGGATTACCGGTTTTATTTTATGCCTGCCACACGTTTTCAGATCCTTATTCCTGTGTCCATTTATTTCTATGCTTGGTTCATCCAGTCCTTAAGTACTGCTTCTTAGACAGATCACCACATAGTTAAATCTTAAGGCCTCATTACTTTGGTGACCATGAACGAGATCATATACTATACAACTTGAGCCAAGTGGCAGCTGATAAGGACGAAATTTACATTTTTTTCACGGTTGTTAATAACCGCCAAAGAACTTTACCTGAAACTCGACAGCAAAGCAAAACGTGAAGGGCTACAAATCAATGAGAATAAAACAAAGCTTATGACGCAGTCACGGAAGAACTCTTCAAATACCCAAAATGTAACGCTTGGGTAATATAGTATCTACATTTTGGGCTGATTTATCTCCTCGTAGCACTACATCCTCTCTAAGACCTTCGCTTCTTGCAGCAAGCGCCACTAACTGTCTCGGTCCATTGACCGCGTCCTCCAATTTCAAGATTTTAGCAGCGATAAATTGTCTTCTTTGACAGAGTCAGACTAGCATTTCCCCGGTTTTTCCACTGCCCTCTTCCTTCAGTTCTCTGAATGAATACCTTTTTGGGTATCTTTTGTTCGTCAACACAATTCACGTGGTCAGCCCATTGCAGCTTTTATAGTCTTACCATCATTGAGACCTCCAGTTCGTAAAAAATTTCATAAAGCTCGTCTTTCTAAGGCGTATAATATGCTTGCAGATACTTGGGTTAGGGTCCATGTTTCACATCCATAGCATAACACAGATCTTATCATAGATTTGTATACTTAGAACTTTATTTTTCTGAGTATGTACTTTGTCTTCAAGATCGTCAAACCAAAATAAAAAATGCTATTTGCTAGCTGCATACTATGGCATATTTTGTCTCTTTCATGACCGGGTCTCATTATGTTGGCTTTTAAATATACAATTTTTCCTTCATTTTCGATATTATATCCACCAAGTGTGATATGTTGTGTTGGATATTTAAGGATTTTTCCTCGACTGCGTCATGAGCTTTGTTTCATTCTCATTGGGTCGTGTCTCTACTAGTTTTGTTTCTTTGTCATCTTTCAGGAAAAGCTCTTTGCCGGTTGTTAACATCCGTGACAAAATTTTGATGTCACCCGCATAGGCTACCACTATGGGACTTGCATAGTAACGCACCTCTTCTATCTACCGGTATCTTTCTTATGACATATTCCATAGCCAAATTAAATAGCAATGAGGCCAGCCCATCCGGTATATGAGTATATGTCAAAGGCGTTGGTTATTGATGCGAACTTGGGAGGTTGTCAGTGACATTATCATTTTAGAGAGACGGATAAATTTGGCTGGGATACTAAAGTAAATCATTATCTGGTACAGTATGTTACGGTCAATGCTATGGTATGCTTACTTCAACCTAACGAAAATTTGGTCTACGTGTATGTTGAACTTTTAACACTTGACTGTACATAATTGGTCCACTGTTGGGCTATCTGCTCTAAGGCCACCTTGAAAGTCCCCAATAATGCGGTTGGTTTATGATCTGATTTTATTTACTAAGATCTTTGAAAATAATTCATACGCCGTACAAAGTAGTGCGTGGTGCCCACGCTTGTCTCCAGTTGAGTTTGCTGGGATTGTAGAGCCCAAACCAGAACAACCATAATTGTGAGGGGTAACAATCTTGCAACCCACCGGGTCTCGTTAATATGGGTATACGTATATGCATTCTATTTTCCTTCTCTCACAGACTCCCCCTTAAATTGATCACTTAAATACTAACATAGCGAAAGTGCTTCGATGCAAGATTAACCATTTGATCGAATTATTTCTTCATGTTAAATATCAATTTTTACCAACGGAAATCCAACCGTCATTAAAAGAATGCGGATTTAGCTTATACGAAGATAACAAATAAATCCTGTTGTTATATTCAAATGATCAATCGAACAAAATAACGATTCTTGAAATCTTTTGGGAGATTTATCCGACTCTATGTTACAATATTTTCATAAAAATATAATTTTTACTTTAACTTATGGCGTTGTGTCAACTATATCGCCCGACCCCGTTTTAATGTTGAATTCATTTCTTGATAAATTTCGCTGTATTCAATACCGCAATGAGGTTGAGACAACATCGTCGTGGATGTGTAGAAATTACAACTAAAAAGAAGAAAAAATTCAATTGCTCGATGTTGAAGCGTTGCATAAAATAGTCACTGTGTTTGCAAGATGGGAAAGGAAAAGTAGATTATAGCAGTGAAGAAGAAAGGTGAAGAAAAAAAGGTGAACAGAAGGAGAAAGAAGATAGTTGGAAGGTACAAAGAGTGATTTAAGATGAGAGCAAGACAAATAACTAGAATGGGACAAAAGATTAGAGAACGTTGGAACGACAGAAAGTGCGAGCGAGGTAGGCATTAGTAATAGAATATGAGGGAAGATATTTTATGAGTAAACGGGATGGAAGAATGTTTAGGACTCTGGGTTCGTCTTTTTAGTGTTCATTTGCAATTCTGGGCTGGTTTCTGGCACTTCACTTACTAATATACACTATTTTTAACAATAACTTAAGAAAAAGCCTTCGATACAGTCTGGTATGATGTTCTTGTTTACCAACTTTAGAAATATAACACACCCCCTACTTGTTGAACCTTTTAGAAGCATTTTTAACTGACAGAAAATTAGGTCAAAGTAGGCGAAAATACTTCACCAGTGAAAAGTATTACTGCCGGCGTTCAACAAGGCTCCTGCCGAAGCCCATCACTATATAACATCTATACGTCTGACTTCTCTTCCTAACCAAACTGCCAAATTGCAGCTTTCACAGACGACATTTGCATATACAGCATAGGTGCAAACCCCAATTCCATTATTGCTAACCTTCAAACGGCGTTAGAACTTACATATCATACTACCATAGATGGGAAATTAATGTTGCAAAAACGAAGTCAATACTCTTCACCAGGAAGCGTAAGCCTGTTCACCTACCCAAGTGACCAATAAATTTTTTAGGGCAAACCACCCCCTGGAGTGAGGATCTTTGGCTTATATTCGGCAAAAAAATAACCTTCAGTGGTCATTTTGAGCACATTAGCTCCCAAGCGTTTAAGGCCGTGCTCTCCCTTTACTCCCTTCTTAATTGCGATTCGCGTCTCAACACGAAGAACACAGTCCTCATTATCAAAATGACAATCCAGCCGATTATTCTATATGTTTCACCTGCTTGGATCCAATGTGCTAAATATCAGTAACAAAGCATTAGACCACGCAAAATAAATACCTGAAAATGGCACTTAATGAAGCGTTTTACGTTTCTTCTGAAAAACTACACAGTTTTGCTGGCGTAAGTCCAATTTATAAACTCGCTGTATCGTGCCGTGATAAATTTATCGCAAAAGCAAATGACTTGCCCAATCCGCTAATACGTACCCTGGCGAACTGAATACTATTAGTTACTACCACCTACCTCTTTGGTCGTAACCCTGCCTCATAGACTTTAATTAGTTATAAGTAGATAATACGAAGTAATGTTAAGCTAATAATAAGTTCAACAGAGGTTTTTGGCTTGCGCAGTCTTACAATCGTTGAGACCTCCAGCTCGTCAAAAATTCCGTACAGCTGATGGTTGTATCGAGTTCATCATTGGTCCCCGTCTAGCTTCACTCCAATCATTCGACTCAGGACCCGTCGCTCAAAGGCGTTCAATCTTTTTGCGGATGCTTGGGTTAGGGTCCATGTTTCACACTCATAGCATAACACAGGTCTTATCACAGATTTGTATCCTTGGAGCTTTGTTTTCCTGTGTATGCAGCTGGCCTTCAAGATCGTCAAAACTGCATAAAATATTTTATTTGCGAGCTGCGTTTTTCGGCGAATTTCGTCTCTGGTTCTCGTTATTTTGGCACCTAAACACAAAAATTTTCCCACATTTGCAATACTGTGTTCATCAACTGTGATATTTTGTGTACCTAAGGTATTTTTCTTGGACTTCGTCACGAGCTTTCTTTAACTGTAATTGATTTGTAGCCCTACTAGTTTTGCTTCGCTATTCAGTTTCAGAAAGAGTTATTTAGCAGTTGTTATGACCATGAGAAAATGTTAATGACGTCCGCATAGGGTACTACTTGCCTCGACTTGTATAGTAATCTGCCTTGTGTGTCGACAGATGGCTTTCTTATGACGTACTTTATAGCCAAATTGAAAAGCAATGGGGCCAGCCCATCTCCCTGCTTTAGTCCGATATGTGTGTCAAAGGCATCGGTGAGTTGCTTGTTGATGCGGACTTAGGAGATCGTTGACGTCATTGCCATGTTGGTAAGGTGCCCTCGTTTGGCTTGCATAGCAAGGCAAATCATTATTTGGTACAGTGCGTCACGATCAATACTGTCGTATGCTTCCTTGAAGTCAACGAAAGCTCGGTGTACGTGTATGCTGAGCTCCCCGCATTTTCCAAGTACCTGTTTGACTGTGAAAAATTGGTCTATTGTCGATATGGCTGCTCTAAAACCACCTTGATACTCCCCAATAAAACTGTTGGTGTATGAACCGATTTTATTTTCTAAGATCTTTGAAAAGGTTGTGTACGCCGTACAAAGTAGTGATATGCCTCTATAATTTTCGCACTGTAGCTTGTCACCTTTTTTGTGGATAGGGAATAAAAATGTATGGCTCCACTTGTTCTTATTACCAAATGTGCTGAATAACTTTGTGAATCGCTTTATGAACGCTGCTGCCGCCATATTTGATGAGCTCCGCTGGAATCTCATCGATGCCCGGTGCTTGATGCCAGCCGGTGATACCCAGGTCATTTTAAAAATGCGTCGATTTGGGAAGCAATTCGATCCTATGATTAAATATCTGCTACCTGCAAAGTCAATCAGGCGCTGGCCGCTATCATTTGCTTCATAACATAAGACTAGCGAATCTGAATGTGAATTTTAAACTGGGCTTTATTTATTTATTTATTGGAATGCCAGCCGATCTTATATGAAATTTAAAATGTGCTTACTTTTGAGCTGTGTACTGCCGAACGTATACTTTAACTATTAAGCGGGAGTAAAAGCCCAAACGAGAGCTGCAGTACCGCAGCAATGAAAAATGGCCGCCGATTTGACTACTAGCACTACAGCCCCTTTCGGGCTTTCGCCTTGGAATAGCTACAGAATCTCATTATCATGATCGAAAGTATTGGCACTCGGGAACGTGATATGGTCAGTACCATGCTTTGACCATGTGTTCGTTCACCCAGCTGCGATATATTCTGATTTCGAACCAGTACGTTTCATAACTGAACGGGCTTATAATTTGCCTGAAGAATCACTTGTATCAAATCTCGTTGTCACCAGCGAGACTCAAACCAGGGACCTTCAGCTAACGGGGTGAGTGCTCTAACCACTACACTACGGAGACTTAATGATAAGTGACTCCAGTTATAACCACTTCACCCATTAAACATCTTATCCAATCAGAATGATAATCAAATTTTACCTATGAGAAGATATTTGTCATCATGTCAAGTATGCAGCATTGTCTGATTAGTTGATGGAGTGAATATCAAATAACTCCAATGAGTCTTGAGCTTTCCACAATTAATAAGATTTTTTTCTTGAAAATCCATCGGGCCTTGGCTATGAAAGTCACTTAAAAAGCAAGGGCCGAAGGCTTTTCAAGAAAAAAGAGAATAAGCCTGTAGATATCAAATAAACAAAGAAATTAACTATCACTAAGATGTCGAAAAAATTGAGACGTCTACATTTCTTTTGGTTACGATCTTTTTATATAAGATTAGTCTGGCTCTTGGATCTGGAGAAAACTAAAAACGGGTAAAAGCAAAAAATAAACATTAAAATTTAAACCATTTTAACTTACCTCTACTAATTAAAAATTCTTCACATTATTCCTCCCGAAACCATTCTCAAGCCTACCTCGAAAAAAACTGTTTGCAATAAATTCACAACAAGCTTACTGTAATCCCCGCGAAGTTTCTTCACTTTTGTCATAACATATTTTGCATGTATGTAATGCAAGAACAAAGTTTTGATAAATTCCCATCAAAATAACGGAGAGTAAAGTTTTCGCATTCAAACAACTTCCAAACAATTTCTGAACAGCGCTTCACAAAATATTTAAGGGAACAAATAGCAATTACAAGAATTCCGAAAATTATGGTGTAATTACAAAAATATTAAGCATTATATACACTCCTTAGCAATCTCGCATGTACATGCGTATGTTATATACATACTTGAAATACGAATTGAAACATTCCATCATTTCATACATGAGAATGTAATTTCATTTCTTTTTAACTAACTCACATTTTCTCTACACCAAAACATTATACCCTTTTGTAATATTACAGATACATATACAAAAATTTATGCTCAATATCATGATACAAACGCAACATGTGTGTGTGTACACATGTCGGCATTTACGTTTGTACAAACGAGTTGAGTATCTTGTTCCGGCTGGCTGGATTTGTACTATAGACTGTATTTTTCGGAAAACGAGGAAGATCTGACGGTACAAAAAAATCATCATTAATTAAAAGGAAGTACGAGACGAAGTATGTGAATATTCAGAAGGGAAAGCTGTAAAAGGAGAAGAAATTCCTGAAAAGATTATAATTAAGTATGGAAAGGAGAAAAAAAAGTATCAAGGACGATGAATTGAGAAGGTTGAAGCAGAGTGGGTTTATTCAAGGTTGTTGTATATTTTCATGCAAGGACATGGATCCACTTTTAAAATAAAATTGGTGTTGTGTTGATGATTGCTGATTCAGGTAAATTTGCTTAATGTCAGAACAAATTTATTCATGATTAGAAAAGTTTGACTAAAAGAGTTTTAGTATTTATTTGAGACGATGGGTATTTAATCTGAGGATTATAGCTTGATTGAAATCAATTACATGTATATACCTATCAATCAACTGAATAATTAAAAAAAGTATTTCCCAGGATAATTAACAGTAAAAATAGTAATATTTGAAGGCATTTGACTTTTTTAGCAGCGTACAATTGAGCATACGAGTCACACCAGCACCGTATAAGGTCAAAAAATATGTCAAAGAGGTGTGCACGTTTAACACTAGAACACTAAACATGAGTCGAATCGACTCACAAGGTATTCATACGTGAGCATGCACAGCCCACATAAAGCAGTACCGGTCTGACCACCCACCTAAGCTTCCACTATTTAGAACGTGCTGGAGTCCCGTGTAGATTGCGTCTCTGTTATCCCCCCGTTTCTGTGATCCTCAAGGGTAAGTGAGTAGTGAGAGTAGATGTTACTCTTCATTAGTAATAGAAGATATTTTTTGAGCAACATGAATATTTTCTAAGATTCTTTCGTATTTGATTTCTGTTTAAGTAAATATGTCCAGAGGGTTGAATGATGAGGAAATACTGTTATTACTTGAAAATTACAATTCAGAAATAAGCGATGCAGAGGACAATTTGGAGCAAGAGAATTTTGACGCTGATCACAGCAATACAGAGCTGGATTATGAACATCAAGATTTGGAAGAGATTTATCGGGATATAGAACAAGATGTTCAAAACTCAGAGGTAGGTATAAGTGAACCTGTGGAACTTAGAAGACAGCACGTGCACAGCATTGATCGTCGCCTAGTTGCACATGCATCAATCACAATCTCTGTAACTTTAACTGGTCCAGTCACCTTGCCTGAATCACCGTCAAGCACAATAATATTCCCTGGGAATTCAGTCAAAGGCAAAAATGGTTTGGAGTGGAAAATACCACGTTGGTTACAGCTGGGCGCAGGATACCAATGCGAAATATTATTCATTTTAAAACTGGGCCTATTGGAAATGTTAGAAATTGCACTACTCATCTCGAATGCTTTAGCGCTTTCATCACAGAGCCTATGATGGCAATGGTGTTGCAATACACTAACAACGAGAAAGAGACACAAAGAAAAAAAATTGCGACTGTGCCAAATACTTCAATGGAAGAACTTAAAGCTTTGTTAGGTGTCCTCATCTTGAGTGCAGCTCAAAAGAGCAACCGCTTAATAACTGAAACGCTGTTCGACCCAGAGTACATGAGCAATCGTTACCTATCTACTCTATCAGAAGATAGGTTTTGTTTTCTTATAAACTGCCTCCGGTTAGATGAAAAAAGTTCAAGAGAGGAAAGAAAAAAAATTACGAAGTTGGCTTCGATAACTGAATTGTGGGAAATGCTCTTGAAAAATTGTCATGAAAATAACGAGCCAGGGGCATATGTTACAATTGATGAGCAATTAGTAGGGTTTCGTGGGAAATGCCCTTTAAGAATTTATATTCCTTCAAAACCGGATAAATATGGAATGAAGATCATATTGATGTGTGATAACTCTACAAAGTACATTATTAACGCGATTCCATATCTTATTAAAAGGACTGCACCTAAAGGTACACCTGCTGGAACATATTTTGTGAAACAACTTTCTAAAACTATAGCAATATCAAATAGAAACATAACCACGGATAACTGGTTTACAAGTGTTCCTCTCTGTCTGTCCTTGTTAAAAGAAGAAGGCCTAACCATCTTAGGAACCATAAAAAACAAAAAGGAATTTCCCAATAAATTCAAGGACGTCAATTTTCAAGAAAGGCGAGTGAAATCTTCACTTTTTTGTAACATGAGGATTTTTCAGCGCTTTCATATAAAGCGAAAAACAACAAATCTGTACTACTAATTTCCTCTGCATCTTTAGAAGGACTAGTTGACGGCTGCAATTATCTCCCAATGATGATTGGTGATTATAACAAATCAAAAGGAGCAGTAGACACCTTTGACCACATGTGCCACAGCATGAATGCTGGGCGGAAAGCCAAGAAATGGCCATTACGCTACTTTTGCAATATGTTGAATATAGAATGTATTAATTCATATGTAATTTATTCACATAACACATTAAGAGGAAATAATAAACCAATTTCATGACTACAGCTCATGTTGGCACTTGGAAAGGTCCTGACCCGATCTTGGCAATTGCACAGATTGAGTACCCCAACACCCCAATCAAGCCTGAAAGATTTAATACAACAAACTTTAAATTACAAAAGTTAACTCCAGAAAATACTGTACAGGTAACTTTGAATCAATCATCCAAAAAAAGAAAATATCGATTTTGTGATTTTCCAAAAAGAGGGTATACAACGTCACAATGTAACATATGCAAGGCATACATTTGTGGGGAGCATATGAAAAAAATATGTTATTCATTTTCTAATTAGTAACAGACAAAATTGAGAGTTGATGAAATGTGATCGAAGACTGATTAATTTCTTAGCTTAGTTCAGCTATGTATTGTTCTTTTATGCAAACAAAGTAACTGAATTAATTTGTGATTTTTTTGCCAAAAAATTTGTTTTTAATTTCTAGACAATACTTATTGGTTGAAAATCAGAATACGGTATTATTTATGTATATTTGTAAGCAAAGAATCCTTTGAAAGCGACGCTACTGAATTTTTTTTTTATTTTTAAACTCGAAATGAAGTTGATTTTAAGTTTTTTTAAATACACGTTGAATATTGCTTATAAATGTCTTTTATTTACTTTTTTATTCTTCTTCTGGATTAGGTGAGTCGATTCGACTCATGCTTAGTAATAACAGACCTACAATCAAGCTTAGTGTGCTCGGGTTAAAAGAAAATTGATTGTTTCTGTATTTTTACCGGTCGCCATTATGTTGCAGAATAATAAAAATCACTCAAATCATTGGTTCCCAATCATATTTTTGTTATTGATCGTATTTGAAAATTTGAAAAAGATCAAATCAAAACTGCACTGTCTGATTCGATGGAAACTCCATCCAATCATGGGTTATTGTTGTTGTAATTGGAGAAATTGCAAATGGCTATAACTTCAGGGTATATCATTCGATTTTCATCCAACTTAAAGAATATAAGGATCTTTTGTAAGACTACTTAAAATGAATTTCGTTGAGTTTAAGGGTACCTGTAAGACCTTATTGGCGAAAATGTGAAATCCGAAGATAATACTATTATTAACAAAGTTGAGCGAGTTTTGACTTCTAAAGTATTTGTTATTTTTGTGCTTATACACTACAACCTCCACAATTTTTTCCAGATATTTCAAATCACAGGTATCCATTCGCGAGGAGGGGGGGGAAGAAGTATTTCGTATATTTCCCTTCCCTGTGCACCCCTCAAAGCAAAAACTGTCAGTTTAAGAGCTGTTTTGAAAAGCTCTTATCGATACCCTTCATTTGATATCCATATCGGCTACCTTTGATGACCATTCTATGGGTAGGCCTCCCTTAAATATTTTATCCAATTTTTTTCTAGTTTAACTTTGAAGAGGGTTTTCATTTTTTTAGCGCGTTGAGTGCTGAAAGTGCGTTTTCAGGCAATGTGCAATTGTGGCGTTGTATCACTCCCTCCCGAGTGGCATTGTCAGCCGAAGAAATGTCACGAAAACAAAATGTAATGAATTGTCATTTTTCGTTGTCAGCTTTCTGATTTTGTAGAGCGTAATTAAACGGTGCGTTCCGTCTCGCGAAAATCTCACTAAGGCTAGACTCGGGAGGAGTTTCGTCGATTTCTACGATTTAGCTAAGCTGCTGCTTTTGGTAAAAGCCATTTTTTTGGGGGGTGTTTATCGGCGGAATAATTCTGCGTTGAGCTGCTACCGGACCTGGCTCCAGCTGATGGCAATCATTCGTCGCCATCTGAATTGGAGGTGTGCACGGGGTGGTCCCCGGTGCTTTGGGTGCGATGCTGACCTGAATGAGATGCTAATGGCTATTATGCTATGCGGTGTCCCCTTGGTCAGAATAACCTGAACCTGTTGAGCAGTGTGACAGTGTATCGTTTCGAGAAAGGGAGGCTTGAGCCACTCGGTGGAAGTATTGGCTTTGCGTCCGTTGATGTCGATGGCGTAAAGCGTCGCTGAAATTCTCCTCAGAACTTTGTGTGACCCGAATACGGCTGAGTCAACGGTCTTTTGACAGCATCAATCGTTATAAATGCGTGTGAGCAAGCCCTGAGAATTTTATTTACAAATGGTGGCCGAAAGTTTCGTTGAGTTGTGGTTGAAGGACGCAGTTGGTTCATAGTTTCTTGTAATTTAACTACGAAATTATGTGGCTTGACGGCTGTACACTGCTCCGGGGAAATTAAGCATCGTTACGTATACAATTTCTGCACAAGACACTACTACGGCGGACAATATCGCCGGCCAAGACGAATTTTGCTCGTAACACATGATTACCGCTTTGAGTGGCGGTATCAGCATTCAATTAACTCGCTAGAAGCGGGTTGATAGGGTAACGTACTGAGTCTATCACATCCAATGAAGTGGTTATGGGCCTTAAAAAGTGACGACTCGAACTGAGTCCCATGATCCGTTGCAATTGTGCATAGCACGCCAAATTGTATTGAAAAATGCTTGAGCAACGGTTCCAGCTGTTTGGTTGGTTAACGGTATTACCTCGGGCAACCTTAAAAATGGCCAATTACCGTAAAGCAATACTTGTAACCTTAGGGTGGTATCAAACGCCTGATGATGTCCAGGTGTACATAATGAAACCATTCATCGAGCTTCGGAAAGTCTTGCGTTGGATTTTTTTGGTGGCGGCCAGTTTTCGATCGCTGGCACGGTACGCAATTTCGCGCCCATACTCGAACGTTTCTCTTCATGTTTGTCCATACGAATTTCTTTAACAAAGCCTTGAAAGTTACTCAGCCGCTTGGATGTGATGGATAATGAAAAATGTCGAAAATTTTCTACGCAATATTAATGGAACGAACGGAAGCGTTTTCGAAGTGCATTATCACCCACGATAACGTATTATAGGAAAAATGACGTGTAATTATTGCGGGCGAGTTCCTGCAGTTCTGGATCCTTTTGCTGCTCAAGCGCTTATTCATTCATATCAACATTCATATCAACAATAGATGGGACTGAGATTTATTCAATCCGTGACAGAGCGTCCGCGATGCTGTTGGTAGTTCAAGGAATGCATTTTACGTCCGTAGATAACTGGGAAATTAAGGTTAGATGGCGGAATCACCGTAGTGATGCTTTGTCGGATGGTTGCACAAACGCGTGGGTGGCTTGTGTTCCGTGAGAATGTGAAACGTCGAACCCTGCAAATAGTGCCGGCAGCAGTTCGCGCTCATACACGCTGGTCGGTGGCGTCAACCAAACTATTTTTGCAATTTTGAAACACTTTTTCTGTTGCTGGTGACCAAATAATTAGTGTTTTTCCATTTTTCTGTGAAGAGGAGAAATAATTGTTTAATGGTAATTGCAAACTGGCTGTATTTCAAACGAAGCAATAATGCATATCAGAAAATAGTGAAGCTCCGCTACTGTCGTAGGTCTTGCGTAGTCACAAATTAACTGCACCTGGGACGGGGGGGGCTGAAATGCCTAGTGCGTTGATTAGATGACCTAATAGTTCGACCTCTGTTGCTCCCCATGAGCACTTGGCCACATTGATTACTAGACCATTCTCAGCGATGCGTTCAAACACCAACCGTAGATTCGGAAGCGACCAGAATATCGTCGACGTAGCAAATATAGCAGTCGAGATCTTGGAGTACCTGGTCCGTAAACCGCTGGAACAATTGGGCTGCGTTGCGAAGATTGAACGTTATTGCAGGACATACAGGCCAAAAGGTGTCGTTATTACTGCTTTTGGAATTTCTTCTTCTCTAATCGGGATATGGTAAAACACCTTGAGAGGGTCGCCTTTGAAAAATATTCATTTTCCGGCCAAATCAAAAGTTATACCCGGAATGTGGCACATTGGATAACTTTCTGGCTCGGTCACGACGTTTAGTCGTCGATAGTTGCGGCACGTTCACCAAAAACCATCTGTTTTTCAAACGAGTTACAGGCGACTTGCTCAAGGGCTGCTTGATGGGCGACATAATCCTTTGTTCTGTAAAAATTGGATTTCAGCCCTAGTGGCCTTAAAATTCTCTTGACCAAGCCAGAGAAGGCGCTCAGCAATGGGCGGGCCTTTGGTAACAATGTGGTGACCGATTGGTTATACTCGGAAACTCCCATAGTATCTCGTGGTATTGTGACTTCTTCAGGATACTCGATACGGATTCATTTTGAACATTGCTAATCCATTCTCTTACTGTAACTTTTGACGCAGGATCGCATAGCCGTCACTTTTTTATGTCCACCAATAATCCATAATGGTTAAGCAAGCCCGCTCCTAGAACAGGGTGTGTAACTTGCGCAACGTCGAATTGCCAATGGAAAGAACGTTGAAGGCCAAGCGACATGTTTAAAGTTACCTTTCCGTAAGTATCAATCGGTGTGCCATTTGCGGCGAATAATTTGTAGGCAACGTATATACATTTTTTTTCACACTGAGGTCAAAAAAAGAATAGACACGTCTATGCCCGTGTGGATTAAAAACTTTAATGTACATTTTAATGACGCATTTTCAGACGATTCTGACGAGAATCATAAGCCTTCACCTGCTGAGCATGTAATTTGAGAAGTTTCCCATCCATGAAACATGGAAACGGCATGGTAAGCGGCAACGTATTCCGGCCACTTCAAAACGCGCTTAATAAAAACAACCGTTTGCTTCTTGCTTTCTTGGAAAAATTGCAGTAAACGTTAGGTGTATTTGACGCTGACATTGATTGCACTGCAAGCCACTGCTTTTGACAAGTAGTTGGATTCCATTGATCTTTCTTCTCGGCAACGTTCTCATCGTGTTGAATTGCGACAGGCTGTGTATTATTGCAAACCTACACTTTGGCAATAGCATCACATACAGAATAACTAGCGATTCTATCTGCAGCGAGCCTTCTCAATTCGTTTGTATCTGCTACAGTGAGGATTGATCGTATATGGTTGGGAAGGCATTGAACCCACAATGCTTTCAATATGGCTTTGGACATGAAATTCCCGGCCACCGACTGTAATTAGGGCAAAATTAAAAATGGTCTTTGCTCCTCAAACTCCAAACCATGCAAAAGCTGCCAAACACATTCGTGGTCCCTGAGCGTGAAGCGAGTCAAGAGTCTTGCTTTAAGCACCCCGTATTTTCCAGTAGCGGGACGCGACTCTATAATGTCAGCCACTTGTGGGATTATTGATATATCCAGTTTAGAGACCACATTGTCGAAACGGGCCGAATTGCTCATGACCTTATTCGCCCGAAATTGCGCCTCTACACGAGCAAATCACAATTTCGGCTTGCTTTGCCAAAATTATGGAGGCTTACAGGTGACAACTTGGATTTCTTTTGCCGGTGATCGCTTGGCTGTTTGAGCCAATATCTCCAACGTGAAATTCGTCGTTAGCCATCATTACCTGTTTCAGTGAGGTCACCAATGTATAGTTACACAGGAAGGCAAACAAATTGTTAAACTAAATAGATAAACTTTAATGGCAAGAATTGCGAACACTTTATTTATTCCGTCGTTGGAGAAATCATCTATACCGAATGATCGCTATCGAGAGAGTGGGTGCTGTCCTCAAGCTTGCTCTGAATCTATTCTTTTGTTTTTCTTTTTTAGCGCGTTCAGTGCTGAAAGTGTGTTTTCAGGCAATGTGAAATTGTGGCGCTACAAGCCCAATTAGCCACTAGCATTTGTTTGTGTCTTTTAATACAGATCGTGGTGTTTGCTTTGAGTGATGTGAACATAAGTTGGTTATTCGCAATGCTAGGAAAGCCCACATACTGAAATACAGTGACAGTGGTGAGCCATGCGTTGATCTGAATGACTCATAAGTTCAAAGATAGATCAGCTGTGGGTTAGTCGTATGGGAGACGTTAACTTGACAACGTCTCCTAGCAGTTGGTGATTGATTAATGTTAGTGTTAATGAATTGTTGCAAATGTGAATAGAAAGTACCTCGAAGTATCAGAACAAGAGAGAAGAAGGTAGAAGATAGGTTTGAGAAGAAAGATATAGAAGATAGAAGTAGAAGGAGATAGAAGATAAGAAGAGAATGAGATAGAAGATAGGAAAAGAAGAAGAAGATAGGAAGAGTGAGAGATAGAAGATGTGGAGAGAAGGAGATAGAAAATAGAAAAAGCAATTAGAAAGAGATAGTAGATAAGATAAGTCGATAGAGAGAAAAGTATTCGGGTCTCTGGGTGAGTGCTTAAGTATTCTTTTGTTGACTTGGGCCAGTTTCAGTTATTTTTTTAAATTTTGATGTTATATTGAATTAAAAGTTATTTAGCGGATACCGAATAATGTACAGATAGTTCCTTTTGGTGGACAGGATATCGGTGGACGGTGGCGTGGTTGCCAGACGTGACTTGACCAACAAGGATGAGCAAATTGGTTTGCTGATTGCCCAGCTCGACAATACACTGTTTAAACACTATTGTAAACGCAAGAAACACTTACAAAAACAAACGCAAGAAACACTTACAAAAACTAATGCCAAGCTGGTCAATCAACGTAGCAAAAATGAATTACCAGCTACAAAAAATGCAGAGCTGGCTAAACTATTATTGAATAAGAAGACTAAAACTACCAGCGAATTTCAAAAATATAGCCTTGAGATGAGAAAATCCCCGTCGGCAGTACCAGCCGGAAAGGTAAATTTCTCGTATGTAGCGTAACGTTTCGAAAAAGAATTTGGCTTGCCTACTATTAGACTTCTTACTGCAATTTTCGTAGCACCACATGGGCATTTATCAACATAAAAACGACGTTCGTATTTGGAGACCCTTTATAGAGGCGCAAATAATTTGCTAATTAAATTGAGTCGCACACGTATGGATCACATATTGAAAATCGGCGGGTAATAAATTGTTATAAACATATAAATACTTGTTTCGCCCTTCTCACATTTGCTGTTTACACATTTCACAGTGGTTACCACACGAAGGTGATAACTCGTTGGCTTAAATAACTCAAATAGTTAGTTTCAAAAATTTTCATAAAAGTTTAATCAGCACTTGCAATTCCATTAATATATACGTTTGCAATTTTTTTCTGAACCATCAGGCGCCCTCATTTTGGCTGCTAAAAATATTAAGCTGTGAATTTTCGAATTTTTTATTTGTCATCCGATTTGCATAATTAAATTAAATTAGCTTGCCTTTATAACTTATAATTTCAAATTATATCGGAATCTGTTGAGTGACGTGGCTGCTAGGGGGCTACAGAAATAAAAAATTTTTATTTTGTACCCCCTGTATGGGGAGACTTTCCTTAAACACCTTAAAATATTTTCTTGCACTGCAAATTTCAAGAGGCATTAAAGCACGTAGAAAGTTTACTCATTCTAGCTCATGTGGCTTACGAGAAAACTGGTTGTGACGCAAGAACAAACGGACGGGCGAACGGACAGACAGACAGACAAGTCGCGATTTTATAATTTTGTAAGGGAATTGTCAAAAATATTTTACAATATCTTAAAAATGGTCATTATTTCAGTTGCTACTAAAATACCGAATTTCGCTTGCCTTCTGACATTTGTATTTGTAAATTACTTTTTATGGAATTGTTTGCAGCTACATATAAATGAGTTGCATATTTTGGATAATAATTTTTCTGAAAAATTATTAGAGAAGAAAAATGTTAGAAGAAGGTGGTTTCGACGTGTGCACTAATTCTCCTCAGGCCATCACTCTTAGATACACACCGGTGATGGCGACCACCATGCTCAGAGGTGAGGGAGTTAATTTTTAATTTTTCTACTTTGTATTTGTGTTATGAGCAATAATCTGCGGGCATTTAAATCATTTCCTCGAATCAAGGTTTCATACTGCCTATGGTTTCATTGATCCTCCTATAGACTCCCAATGAATTTCGATGCAGTATATAATTCGACTAATTCAAATTCGAACATGAGTGCTGAGTGCGCAGCCACTGCACTTCCGGCCAAGGACATAAACTTAACGATCCCACCGCAAACATTTTCACACTCATGCAGATCCAGCAGAGATGCATACATGCCACCAAAAAGGAACGAGCCAAGTAACGAAGCCAGAGATGATGCTGAGGCAGCAATGGAACGTATACCGAAGGAAGACACTCGCGAATTTAACACTTCATTAGTGGCAAGCACAGCACAAGTAAGGCGTAATCTCGAGGCGAAACGTAATCAAAAGTAGCAGCAACAAGAAAACGAAAGTGCTAAGGAGGAGGTGAAAGGAGTACTTCAAGTTCTAGAAGAATTGACTGTTCACTACGATGAAAAATCACTAGAATCGAGACCAAAAACAAAGATATTGATACTATGAATGGGGGACTGCAACATAAACAGGCCACATTGAATGTCGTCAGATTGGAGATGCAACAATTGAAGATACTTCAGCGCATCATAAGATCAAATTTCTGGAATGCTCTCAAATCTTTTGCGTGATCTGTCGAAAGTTGGACAAGTTTTATGCACGGATAGTATCAGTGAGATGAAAATGAGTAGCACCTGGTCCAGGTGGTGAGTTTGAAGAGGAATTCACTGCAGCTCGACTGTATAGTAGCAAAATTAAACCAGAAGCTAAAAGTATCGCACAGGATGTCAGAATCTGGAGGCGTTACAAACAGATCCAAATAAAACAACGGTTTTGAGTATGGAAAGGACCCAGGCGCGTAATACGCTTAATTCCCAGTAGGATCGCCGCCGATTGGAACTTGTTACAAGTGAAATCAAGCGAGGGGAATTACTCGAATCAACGGAAAAAAAGCACTCCAAAACATGATTTTCCCGGTGGATGGGAGGGAAAAAACGTTAACCCGGAGGATATTAAAGCTCGGGAAGATTGGCGCGCTTTCTCTTTTGTTCTTTTGCGGGTTTCTTTTCGAGCAACCGAGGAGATATAATCAAACAAGATATAATCGAACCAGATATAACCGAACAAGATATAATCGAACATTGCTCAGCGACCGTTTTTTCTAACGAAGAATTGGAGCCGCACACTGGATTCCGGAACATTAAATTGGAAGCGAATCTTGAATATCGGAACATTAAACTGAGACGAGACAACTGTGGCGAAAATCACGCAAACGGAAGAAAGAAGCTCCTTACTAGAATAGGGGGCAAATGTAAGTGGCTTTCATTTTATCACATATTGGTCAATTTTTTTTTTTTAAATTAAGTAACGTATTAAGTCGAATGAAGGTAATTGTCAATTTTCCTTTCCTCGCTACAATTCGACATAAAGACTTTCTTTTCCAGCTGTAAAAAGTGTGGCTCGGGAATTCTTTTCCCGGGACGTTGACCAGGCAGGAAGACCTGGAGATTTTAGTTCAAGTGGTAGTGTTTGTGGGTGCAGTGAAACTTAGTGGCGTTCTGGGTAACTTCGGTTACCCTGTTGGAGGAAAATACGGATTTTGTGCGGTGGCGGAACACCTTAGCTCGTTCCACGTGGAAAATTTTCTTGTAGGTGATTCTCATGGCTATGTGGTGGACAGCCCCAAAGCACACATATTTGTAATTTTACTCCGTGAGAGGCTCGAAGAATCGAACGCCCACGCCCGTCTTCGGGTGAGTTAGTTAGGGTCGGTGGAGCCTCCGCCAGAGTAGCCCCAATGTAGCGGTGGGGCAGCTAAGGAATTGGAAATACTTAGTAATAGTCTGTAGACGTAAGTAATTTCTATCTGGAAATTACGTCAGAAATGAAAATTACGTCAGATCAAAATTGTGCCTTTTAGAAGCCTTTGAAGTTTTGAGCTTCAACTGGCCGCCATTTTATTTTTTGCGACCTGACCTCCAGTTTTTTCACCAAAATTCTTTAGATCCTTATAGTTTCTATCGAACCGCCAAATTTCATTAACATTGGTTGAAAGCTTTGACCACAACTATAACAACAAAATTTTGTACGTTTTTCAACCTTTGACTGGCCGCCATTTTGTTTCAGCCGTACCGACTTTGGATTTTTTATTGTGGAATTTGTCACATACATCAGTGAACCTTTATACCAAATTTCATCCAAACCGGAGCTATACTTTGGTTAGAACGGAAATCTTGATTTTTCATCTAAAATGGCCGCCATTTAGTTTTTGCCCGGCCGATATAGCTGGTTCACCAACTTTACTGAGATATTTACTCAATACGCCTTTACTGAAAATTTGGTGAAAATCAGAGCAAAATTGCAAACTCTGGTCACAAATTTCGTTATATCCCATATATATATATATATATATATATATATATATATATATATATATATATATATATATATATATATATATATATATATATATATATATATATGTATGTATATATTTGTATGTATATATATATATATATATATATATATATATATATATATATATATATATATATATATATATATATATATATATATATATATATATATATATATATGCAGGGTGCGTACGGTGTTTGAGGACATTCGTAAATGTGACTATAACTTCGCGAATTTTTTTTTTAAATTTTTTTTCCATTTCAGATAAGAAAGGCGGACTACAACATCACTCAAGAAATGAAGAGACATCCTGTATATATATATATATATATATATATATATATATATATATATATATATATATAGATATATATATATATATATATGTATATATATATATATATATATATATATATATATATATATATATATATATATATATATATATATATATGTGTATGTATATATTTATATGTATATATATATATATATATATATATATATATATATATATGTATGTATATATTTATATGTATATATATATATATATATATATATATATATATATATATATATATATATATATGCAGGGTGCGTACGGTGTTTGAGGACATGCGTTAATTTGACTATAACTTCGCGAATTTTTTTTTAATTTTTTTTCCATTTCAGATAAGAAAGGCGGACTACAACATCACTCAAGAAATGAAGAGACATGCTGTCGTCGTCGTCGCTATATGTGCGAACCATACAGATTTAGAAATCTCTAATTTTCTTAATTACGCCCGTTCATTCGTGCATAAGGTTCGCCGTGAATTGAAAGCATCAGGAGACGATACAGAATCGGTTGCAGGATGAAAAAGCACGAACAACGTTCTGGCACTGTCCGATCTGCAGAATTTTTAGAGCAAGTGCAAGGGATCATAGACGAGGACCCTTCAAAATCAATGAGGGTCCTTGCGAGTGAGCTTCATGTTTCTGAGCACCTTATTCGTATAGTTGTCCACGAAGAGGACACTTCATTTCGGAACGAACACGGGAACAGAGAGTTCTCCAATCAAAATTATTTTTAAACAAAATCAACCACCCTGAGGCACCCAAAATGTTATGGTTTTTTCCGAGGAAAAAATTTTTGACCAAGATCAAAAGACCAATCGCAGAAATGACAGATAGCTATGTTCAAATCCTACGGAGGTTCCTGTTATTATGCACACAAAATTTCCAGCCACTGTTATGGTTTTAGGTGTTGTCAGCAACGATGGACATGTTATGACACCACACTTTTTTACTCAAGGACTTCGAGTGAACTCTGCTGCATCCATCGAGGTTTTTGAGACGGTAGTGAAACCCTGGATAGACAATGTAAGCGGAGGCAGACCATACTTTTTTCAACAAGACTCTGCTCCTTCACACAAGACTGGATGGCCGAAAATTTTCATGAGCACATAACACCGAACCTATGACCACCTAGCTTCCGAGAAATTTACCTAAAAGAATGGAGATCATCAATGAAAATCTTGAATGAGAATGCAGAGAATGGATCCTTGCGAACTCTTGAAGCAGGGTAGGAGGAGAAGTGAAACCATTCCAAATGACCACATATGTTCAGTTCCATAGAAGAGAGCAGATCGCCATCGATGCCAAGCGTACGTACGTTTCATTAAGATATTATGAGGGACACTATCGAATACTTTCGATAAAACAAATTTTGAAAAATATTGGATATAACCAAATTTGTGACCACGCTAGATATCGCGATGTTGCTTCGAATAAAACTCCGATTTGAGTGGGAATTCACACAATGGTTGATGAGACTCTTAAACAGATAGCTTTTTAAATAATCCTAAATCAAATACAGAAAGTAAACAAAATTTGTTATTTTAGTAGCAGCTAAACTGTTGACTATATTTTGAGAGAAACGTTTGAAATTCTTTACATTGGAAAGAGCAAGTCAACCAAAGGCTTTTCGTTCATTTCTTGTCGTTAAGTAATCAAAACAAAGGACAAGAGTCAAGGTTTTGAATCTTTTAATACTCATTATGAGACCAAATTTCTCAAACCCATCTCCCTCGGTTCCCTGAAGTTCCTCTAGTAATAAACGATTTGATTTATAAACTTCTGCGAAGAATAAAAACCCAATAAAAACCTTCAATTAGGTGTGTATGTCTGATATATCTCTCCCTAGCAAGTTTATGATTGATAGCATCGATACATGGGTTTGAGTATTTCACTCTTATCTCCAAAATTTTATCTATGGACAAATCAATATAATTTAGCTAACTTTGCAATTCAAATTACTCTAGGAAAGTGAGTTACAATATAATATGTTGACTTGCTGAATAAAATTGTTTATTTGTATCATGTAGTTTCTCTTCATCGGACAACACCTCACCTTGTTCAATATTCGAATCTCCTTAGTTCTCTTCAATTTTATTGTGAAACCCGATACCGCTCTTTTCTCCAAGATTGTCATTTTCTGCAGGCTCTCCTTCTATGAGAAATAACCTTATAGCTTCAAGATTAATCGAATTAGACAAATCATAACTTTTTTCATCCCTTTTGGCTGTAATTCTCCAAAAAAAGAAAGAAGAGATGCTTCTTTAGGAAAACATACGCTAAAGCAAATCAAATTAGAGATCTAAGCAGACTAAATTTCCACATAGGTGTCTTTTGCGAAACATCCTATGCATTTAAGATAAGAAAACATGCTCCATAGTAAATATCATTACTGTAGGTGCACACTCTACCAAATAAAATACCCGTATAGAACAAAAATAAATGAATTTCAAGGGATATCTTGAAAATCTGGAGTCATATCATTTTGTCAAACTAAAATATATTTCACATCAGTATTAACCCTTGAAACCAAACTCCTGCATGAGCATCAAATCGTAAGCTTGAAAATTTGAGCACGATTCACGGATAAAACCAACATCACCTCCAAAACCTGTAGCTTGTTCATTCATCCTTTGAACATCACGAGAAACAAACGGTGGTTACGCTGAAGGATACTATTATCTTCAAGCACTATCGTAAATTCTTTTAGTGCACTCTTTCCATATTCTGCCCGTCCTCTCTTACTCTATCTGCGCAGAATATAAGAATTAAGTACATTCGCGTGCCATAAGATACATTTCATGTGATAATAATTGAATATGTGGCCTGAAGTTATGATAGGTTATGTACAAAGGTACCGCAAGGTTACATGTGCGTCAATGTGGTATGGTAGAAGGAATAAAACTGACCTTGTGAAAGAAATAACAACATTTCATTTCCAAGAATTCTTAATGCATTAAGGATATCAAAACGGCACGTACGTGAAGACTTGGAATGCTGTGCAATAAAATGGGTTTTAACGGTTCCAATTAAGTATATATAAGAGGTTTATAACATACTTTCCTGCTGGATATTGTATTTTCAAAATGTTTTCCTGACATATTAAATTAAAGATTGGAGAATACAAGAACTGTAGAAATACAATTTTAAACGTGGAGGTAGAATTAAGTTTATGTCTGAGAAAATAAAGAATGATTCGGCTAATTATAAGAATGAACAAGAGATGAAACAAACAAAGTAAGATTCATTTGCCCTCCTGATCCTTACTGCACCGCAACAAGGACACGATTCAATTTGATTGATTGAATCAGGAAGAGAAAAACATTTAAAGAATTTTTATCTTGGATTTGAGCATTTAAAGCGAAAAAAACATTCGTTTGAGTATCCTTGGAATGGAAACATAATGAGCAAGAATATATTCTATCCCCTGTGTGCCACTCTTGTTCCACTTTAAGCTTGTCAACAAGACGATACTTTATCGTACCAACAGTAGTGATCCTGAACAAGAAAAACAATTTTTGTACTCCTCGTCGCTATGGTATATTTTTAGCTTCGTTGCTATTTGCTATCAACGAATATTCTTTTCCTAGGTGAAACTTGGGAACTGGATGAAATCTCATAAACAGGATAGGAAACGGTGGATAGAGAATATTGCGATGTACGAGTCTGTGTGTGAGAATCCAGTGTTTGTATACATTCCCGGGTAATGGCTAGGAAATTTTATGACTGTTAAGTACATTTAATCGACAAGAGAGGCAATTATGGATAAAGCACCCCATTTAGAAGTCATCGCGATAATGACTACTAAATATATGGGTTGTAACAGCAATGTCACCGATTACCTTCCTAGCTGCGTACAACAGTCGTTCTTACCTTGCTACGAAGATGGAGACTTGTACCCAACGTGGACGTAGTGGAGAGATGAGAAATACATTAATGCTTCTATATTCATACTGGCATGCTTTTGATATGTACAAGTATGGTCGCAATATTAACACAAAACGTAGGATCCTTCCTTCCTTGAAATGTTTTTGGGAGAATAATGACGATGATAGCGCTAATTGAAAAGGAAAAAGGAAAATACTCAAAGTTGCGTTGAATGTCGTAAAGGAAAGTGTAAGTAGGTTTTCATCCAGCAGCTATAATGTGTTCGGTGCTACACAAGCATTAAGGACTTTAATGAGGAGCACGGGATCTTTGCAAGTGACGCAAGGTGGAATAGATGGAAATGTGAAAGTATGGGAAAGAGGGTTGAAGTTGTTGGACAACTGTTTAGAGAAATGGATTCGCATGTTCTTAATGGTATTTGGATGATGGCAATCATAAACAGAATAGGTAAACATTTGGTGGTGAAGCGTGTTTATCCTTCTTGTTTATAAGAATATTTGCTTAATGCTTGACACAAACATGGGACGTGTACAAATATTGAAATATATATGTTTGAGGAGGAATAGAGGCCTTCGAAATTGATACGAACGATTTTCAGGTAAACATGCAAGCAGGAAGAGAATTTTGCCGATGAGTTGTAGGTGAAAAGATCTCCGGAAAATGTTGAAGTTAAAATGATGCGACTGTTTCTTATGATTCAAATGAGCTGAATATCAAATAAAAATAAGTACTGAGATCTGGTGAAATTATAAGTTCGCTCATGGTAATTGTTGATATGGAAAGCCAAGCTGATGAATTTGAAACTATGGAGTAATATGCTTTTTTGCCTTAGTACCACAGCCTCTTTGGTGCCTTCGCTTAGAGATAGTTGGAGAATCTCATACCTTGATCGAACATATCGGCACTTGGGAAAGATATATGATCAGAACGATGCTTTGGCCGTGTGTCACCTGCAACACATTCTGATTTTAAACCAGTAAGTGCATAACTGAACAGACTTATAATCGATCCGAAAAATCACTCGAAACAAATCTCGTTGTCACCAACGGGATTCGAACCAGGGACCTTCGACTTACGCAGCGAATGCCTGACCACTACACTATGTAAACTACATGTAGCAATCTATATAGTTCATTTAGTGCTATCCAAAGGGCATTACGAGGAGGTGGTCTAAGCTTTACTAAGCTAAATTTAAAATAACTGCTGCAATGTAGAGCTATGTTTCAATATATATATGGTTCTAAATTGTAGGAATTAAATTCATCGTATTAAAGCTTAGACTACCTCCTTGTAATGCCGCTTAGATTGCAGTAAATGACCTAGTCAAACTTAACTTTGCTAAGATCTATAGACTATAATTCAGCTCATGAGTTCAAATTGATATTTTGAGCTGGTGCATTTGATATTTTCCTAGCTATTGATTTGGTCGACCATCTCTAGTTTTGCTCATACCCATGCATTACCTATTGCGACGGTTATTTGACTTTCGAATTAGACCATGTTAGTGCCCCCTAACTATCTCGCTCTATTGACAATCGAAAAAGGTTTATCTGGGATGGTGTCCTTGTGTCCTATGTCTCCTCTAGAGTTAGATTTGTTTTTTGCTACGAAAAGATTCACGGAAATTCACTACACTGTCGTGTGTCAAAGCTGTATAATTATCTTTTAAAAATCTAGACGTGATGGTCAAATTTTTCTTTTCCTCAGGGTTCTCAGGATATTCTTCTTCTTTTGCGTAGCACTGCAGCCTCTCTCGGGCCTTTGCTTCCTGCAAATAATGCCTCCAACTGCCTCGGTTTATTGACTGCGTCCTCCTATTTCAAAATCCAAACAGCGATCAACTGGCTTCGTCGCCTGATCCAGACCAGCATTTCCTCGGTTTCCCCACTGGTCTCTGCCTTTCAGTTCTCACAACGAAAACCTTTTTGGGTATCCGTTGTTCGTCTATACGATTTACGTGACCAGCCCATTGCAGCCTCCGCAATCTTACAATCGTTCAGACCTTCGGATTATTCATTCACTTCAGGCCCCGTCGCTTCAATGCGTTTAATATGTTTGCGGATGCTTGGGTTAGGGTCCATATTTCGCACCCATAGCTTAACATACGTCTTATTACAGATTTGTGCACTTGGATCTTTGTTTCCCTGTGAATGCAGCTAGTCTCCAAGATTATCAAAACTAAATAAAATACTACATTAACGAGCTGTATGAATTCAAAAATTCGCGCAATATTCGATACTGTGTTCACCAAGTGTGATGTTTTGTGTATTTAAGGAATTTCCTCTCGGCTGCGACATGTCTTTGTTTTATTTTCATTGATTAGTAACCTTACTAGTTTGGATCGCTGTCGAGTTTCAGAAAGAGTTCTTTGGTAGTTGCTAATGAACGTGACAAAATGTTAAAGTAGCCCGCATAGCCTACTACTTGGCTTGACTTGTATAGTAATGTACCTCTTGTATCAACAGATAGCTTTCTGATTACGTATCCCAGAGCCAAATTGAATAGCAATGAGGCCAGCCCATCTTCCTGCTTTAATCTGCTATGAAGACTTGGGAGGTTGTCAACATCATTTTCATTTTAGCAAGATGAACTTATTTGGCAGGGATCCCAAAACAAAGCATTATTTGATACAGTACTTTACGATCAATAATGTCGTATGCTTGCTTAAAGTCAACGAAAATTTGAACTCCCAACATTTGTGAAGTGCCTGCTTGACAGTTAACAAATGGTCTATTGTCGACCTACCTGCTCTGCAACTAACTTAATACTCCCCAATAATACCACTGGCGTATGATCTAATTTTATTTTCTATGATCTTCGAAAATATTTTGTACGCCGTACAAGCAGTGAATTGCCTCCACAATTTTTGCACTGCAGCTTGTCGCCTTCTTTGTGAATAGTGTACCAAATTCAACAGTATGTTGAATTAGGTATGAAAGGAATGAAATTAAATATCTCTTTTACTTGTCGGAATTCAATCTGATTTATTAATACAATTCGCATTTAATTTATAACAGAATTAAGCTGACATGTTGCAATTTAATTAACCAACGTTCAATGGAACATTAACGATGAAAATGCCAATGTACTTTAAGCTTTAAAAAATTACTAATAAAACTGCTGATCATAAAATGCCAATGTACTTTAAGCTTTGAATAATTCCAAATAAAATTTGCTGATCGTAAAATGCCAATAAGAATCATAAAAGGTGAAATTGCTGATTATATCCGTAAAATGCCAATGTACCTTAGGACAAGAAGAATGAAAGTTAAAAAGTGCCCATTCGAAACTTGCGGGAAAGAATGGGTGAATGCACTGAAAGAATTTACAATTGCTTAGCGTGACAAACTCTGAGTAAAGGTCATTATTAATTTGTTCCAGTTGGAACATGCTTGAGGGCGGCAGTTGATAGTGCGTGGTTAAATCGTCTTTGAATCGATGATGGTGTGAGCTGAATAGACTCCGCATGAGTGTACTAATAAAAGTGCAGCATTATTTTTTGCTGACGAAGTCCTTGAACACTTTCCAGTATTTGGATAAGAATATTGCCAAAATAACCGGGACGAAAACGATCGTTGTAGCTGTTATTGAATGCTCCTTCAGAGAATTTCGTGAAGGGTTCTCCAATGATAGCTCAAGTAAGGAAACGTAGTCGATGACCTGCTCAGTGGGTTGAATTATTACTCCGTGGTGCAGGATACGAGCCACCTTTGAGGCATGTACTGCTGGTATGGAGAGAGTTTGCATAAAGCAACTCGGGATGACTTTGTATTGCTCGTCGATTATTGAATTTAGTGTGACTTCCCTTGTTTTTATCAAGCAACTGTCATGGGGGTGTACGATCCCAGTGGCGTTCAGCGAAATCTGTTTCCAGGTAACCTTACAATGAAGGCTACGACAGTTCGGTGGGTAGAAATGTACATCCACATAATTTTCATTATCAGCGTCTTCCAAACAGCGCTCATTAGCTGAGTAACACCCTTAAGCTGAATATCGTCCGTAAATTTCTTCCACGACGCAGGATATCTGCTATCTATATTATGCACAATGGCCGGAGTGCATAAGTAAGTCTGCCTTTTATTGATGATACAAGCATCTAACTCTTCCTTCTTCAAGGTAAAATAGACCTGGCCGTTGAAGTCTATTGCCAAGGTTACAGCATCTAAGACAGCTATTGAAAACGCATTGTTTTGTATCAGATGCGAAACCGCCGTTAGATGTACAAGCTCAAAAAGTGATTTTTCGAGGATATGTAGGTAACCGTATAGCTGAACTTCGTTAGGTGTTGCCTCTACTTGCAGCCGATGTTGAGGAACATTCGATTTATACAAATTAGAATGAAGCTTAGCTATTGCATTCGCAATTATCTCTTCAATATTGTGTTCAATGGATGAGGCCGTTACTTGGTCAAAGTTGATCGTTTAAGTAATAAAAACACTTTTCAGTTAACTTTCACATTTTATATTTAATTTTAAACATTACAGCCGTTTCGACACACCGTGTCTTCTTCAGATGTTAATACTACAAAACTGTTTTGCAATATTAACATCTGAGGAAGAACCGATGTGTCGAAACGGCTGTAGTGTTTAAAATTAAATATAAAAAGTGAAAGTTAACTGAAAAGTGTTTTTATTCCATATTGTGCGGTATGATGAAGTCCAAAATGTGCCCGTTGTCATGCATGGCATTCAGCCATCGGGCGTATTTATTCTCAAGCTTGCGAAAATAGTCCTCAGCAATTATATGGGAGGGTATCACTTCTATACTGATCCTGTTATAGTCTGTGGGCGCATACCAATTCGCCATCTCATTCACTGAAGTTGTGATACGAGATAATCGCAGATCCAGCTGTCTAAGTTTGGATTCTAGGATTGCAGTTGACTGGTTAATTTTGGAATTTAGAAACAGCGCTTGATGATTTGTCATGTGAGAAAGACCGTATTGGGCACTATGTAGCTGTTTAATATCTGTATATACTTCGTCATTAACTCCAAAGACGGTGGTCAAGAGCTTCCTGTTCTTATGATGGCTTAGTTGAATCACTTGATTCAAAACTTTTGTCAAACTCAACCTTCGTGCTAAAGCTTGATGGAGAAGAGAGTCACAGTGGGTTGTATCGGTTACTTCCTTAGTTTTGTCACACATCATTCTGATTTTATTTGTGAAAGAGTCTGGCATTTATTTATCAATAAAAATATCAGTCATAGGCAGCGTTATTTGTAGCCTTGGAGATCCTCGCTTAATTTTGGCATGGAATAAGTTTTCAATACATATAAATCCCAAATTTTCTGCCTAGTGTTTCGAAGTATTAAGGGAAAACAATGGTTGGCCAATAAAAACTTGACAGGATCGAACAAAGTAATCTCAATGACCATGTACAAGGGTTAACTCCAACCTTTCTTTTTTTTAAAGGTGGCTTTGCGGTATGACTTATCGTTGCTTTTTTTACGTGTGGCGGGTTGCTGGTAAACTCGTTTAGTCCCTTGAGTTGGTGAGACAGCCTTCTCAATATTTACTTCAGAGTTATGCATACTCAGCGGTAATTGGCATAATTTGTTAAGAGGACGGTTTTTTACTATGTCCTTGTATTGCACTGAAACAAGACGGACAACACCATCCTCACCTAAATAGAACTCCTTAATTTGGCCTAATGACCATTTTTGCGGCGGTAAATTGTCATCTCTTATGAGGACCAACTCTCTGACTTCTGTGTTTTTTTATCTACCCGCCATTTTCTCCTTTCTTGGAGTGATAAAAAGTATTCTTGCGACCATCTTTTCTATATATCTCTTTGCAATTTAGTAACCAGCTTTCATTTTTGATGTATGTTCGTATCACTTATGTCGGGCTCAGGTAGTGCATTCAGCGGTCAGCCTATAAGAGTTAAAGGTTCCAAATCTTTGGGATCGCTAGAATTTTGGCCCAATGGTCTCAAATTTACACAAGCTTCTATTTGGTAAAGTATGGTGGTGAACCCCTCGTATGTCAATAACGTCTCTCCCAATATTCTTTTGAGATGCCCTTTTACTGACTTTACGCCTGCTTCCTATAACCCTCCGAAGTATGGAGTGGCTGTGGAATAAATTTCCACTCTGTACCATCATTGGCGATTACTTCCGCAGCATGTCTTGTTGACTGCTCAATTGCAAGGTGCATGTCCTTCTCCATTTTGTTTCGGGCGCCAACAAAGTTAGTACCATTGTCTGAAAATATTTCTTTACAATGACCGCGGCATGATATGAATCTTTTATAGGCTGCCAAAAACGCGTCTGTGGTCATATCACTGACCAATTCCAGATGAGTGGCCTTCGTCACCATGCAAATGAATAGAGCGATGCATCCCTTGAGCGAGGTGGTGCCACGCCTTTTTGAAATATTTGTCATAAATGGTCCAGCGTAATCTACTCCAGTATGCGAGAATGGTGGAGAAGGCAGCACGCAGACCTGTGGTAGGTTTCCCATCAGCTGTTGTGTTGGCCTTTGATTGTATTACGCACACCTGAGGCACCTGTGGTTCCTAGACTGAACAGTATTTTTGGCATTAATTATCCAGTATTGCGTCTGGATATAGTTCTGTGTTAAAGTCGCGCCGCCGTGAAGCGTCTGACGATGAGCATGGTTGATGAGAAGGTTTGTCAGATGATGTTTTTGAGGCAGCAAAATTTGATGCTTTGCATCTAGCGATATGTCAGACTTCTGGATCCTTCCTTCAACGTGTAAAACTTTCACTTTATCTTAAATGGGTGAAGCTTTAGTAACTTACTTGATCTGCTGATTGGCTCACCGTTCTTAAGTGATTGTATGTCCTCATGAAACGCTTCTTGCTGCACGATTCTTATAAAACACATTCTAGTCTTGCGTAGTTCATCGAAAGATTAAAAAATTTAAATTTCTTTCCTTTTTAGAAACCCTGCAGTTTTTAATGAACCGTAAGCAATAAGCAGATACCCTAACTTGTCGTGTAAAGGTATGAGTGCTGCTGGTTTCCAAATAGGCAACCGTTGAGATGAAGACTTTATTGGTGATCCTTGCTTCTTCTTGTAAGCTTACTTTGAGTTTTTGCAATGGCCATGCATTGAATTTTTGTGGCAGCCACAGGGGTCCTCTCCACCATACTTTTTGTGATACAAGCTTCTTTTGTCAGCCGGATTTCCCTGCGATGACACGTATGTCCAGATGTTTGTGGGAAATAAATTCTGAATCTCTAAGGATTTGTTTGCAATGAACGCATCCAAAGTATGAGGGCTCTTCGTTATCCATGCCAAGACTATTTCTAAGTCACACCATGCAAATACATTGGGTGCGTCCATTTCTAGGGTAGCTATTGTCATCTTCAGTAGCCTGGGTAGTAGCAAGGCTCCACATAGTTCCAAACGGGGGATGGTAATCTGTCATTTTAGAGCCGCAGCTTTAGGACCTTCTGGTCGACTCGTAGAATATATTTCATCTTGTGGATCCTTCCGATTTTTTCGTTTAACGGGGGCCACCTTGGCCTTTGCTGTCAGGATCGTACAATAAACTTTTTCTAGTGAGTTAGTGGTTAGCACGTATACAACCGCTGCGTTTCCCTTTGCAGATGTCTCACAGAAACCATGCAGCTGGATTTCCTGGTTTTTGTGCTTGCTAATCTATCTAGGAATTCTGATTGCATGAAGCTCGGGTACTTTCCCTTCGATCTCAGTCCAGTTTTGCATTACATCTAGAGGGGCCTGCTGATTCCATTTGATACAATTCTTCCAAAGAGCCTTCATACGTAATTTTGCTGATATCGTAATGGGTGATAGCAACCTAATAGATTGAAGATGCTGGAAATTTTTGACCACAGCACCCTTTTCGTTATCAGACGGTACAACAATTAGCCTGAATTGGAATTCGTTTCGTTTAGGGTTCCTGTGGATTCCGAGTGTTTTGATGGAGCCTGAGTTGGTAATTTTGAAGATATTTTGCTCAACTATATCTCTAGGCACGTTCTTGAGAAGATCCTCACTATTGAAAATCCAGTGTCGAAGGTTGAACCTTCCTTTTTGAAGTAGCTCAATCATCTGGGCCTGTAATTCCATTGTTTCTTCGTTTGTGTCGGCTCCGATGAACATATCGTCCATATAAAAGCCCGATGTGAGAACTCGATTGGCAATCGGGTATCAATCACCTTCGTCTTCTGCTAGCTGCATAAGAACCTTTACTGCCAGATATGATGCGAGCCCAATACCATCGTATTCAGAACATACTATATTCTTGGATAGGGTCATGAGGATGTTGGCATCCTTCGTGGAAGCAGCATTGGTGGTAAGATGAGTCAAAACGCCTTTAACCTCAGGTTCCGATGAAAATTTGCTATTTTCGTAGCTTCGGTGAAGCAAACTGTGGTCTATATTTTCCTGTCTTACTGTGCATAAGCAATAGGGGCATAACTACTTTTGCCCAAGTCTTCTATGCTCATTTTCTTGGAATCGTCCCATTGAAATGCGTTTTTGAGGCTTGAAGCAAATGATGCAGCCTTTCTTTATCTGGGCGCTAAAGCTTTTCTTCTGATCTTTGGGGTGAATATCTTGCTTTTGATGTTTTGTAGTCGTAAGGCGATCAAGGACTTGGTATCTTTTCTCTAGGAAGTTCAAGAATTCGCCAATGGAAGGCATTTCTCGACGATTGGATAGGCTTTCTTCATATAGCCGCAGGCTTTCTGCATCTAGCTTCCGCATTGTAATGCATACGATTATTGGTTCCCCTCATCGGTATTGCATTTTTAAGTTTAAAGTGCCTCCATGCACTTTTTTATAAGGTCATATAGTATTATTATGTCCTGCTGACCTTTTAGCATCAATAATTGCGTCGATATAGGTTGTTATTATTTTACGGTTATTGTTGAACCTGGCGCAGAGGAGGATTAGTGTAGTTTCATAGTTGCGGCTGGCAAGTTGTAGATTGCTTACCACTCGTCTCGCATCTCCTTCCAGTGCATTCAGAAGGTACTGCATTTTTTCGACGTTACTTAAATGGTAGTTATTGTGGATAACATTAAAGAAGATATCGATGAATGGCTTCGATTGCTTATAGTCACCATCGAACGCTAGAATCTTGATGGGTGGTAGCTTAGGAAAGTTGCCAGGCCTGTTAAGTTTTTGATATGGATGATTAGCAATAGTGTGAGTCGGTATCGGCCAGTTGACTGAATGATTTATGTAGCCAGGATGTGTGTTGGCACTAGAGTAGTTTAAAGTGCTGGCTGCTATCGGTAGGCCAGATGGTGACGTAACTGTTATTTTATTAGCACTGGTTGCTGCTGGGAAGCTTGTTGGAGCCGTTACTGTGAAAGGATGTGTTGTGGTTGCTGCATCATCCTTTGTGGTGATTAATTTCGATGGGGCTCTCAATTCAACTTCAATTTTCCCAGGATAACGATGTTTTGAAATGTTGTCGCTGGCGTTGATGTAAATACCATGAGTTTACTCGTAAAGCTTTTCAGCGAGATAAGGATGTTCAGCTGGTATAAGCTGTAATAACTCCTTGTGCTTTTCTGAGAACTCCCTCCAATGGTTCTCCAGATCCTCAAACCTTTTCTTCACACACTCACCGATTTTCTTTTCAGCAGAATCTTTTTAGGGTTTTGTAACAAAATGCAAAACCCTATTGCAATCACGGCCGGTGTCCGTCTGCCCATCCGTCGGTCCATCTGTATGTCACAGCACTTTTTCTCCGAAACTATACAAGCTACAGTCATCAAACTTTGTAGAAAGGTCAGAAGTAATGACTTCTTGAAAGTTCAAGGGTGGAAAATTTTTTCAAAGGGCTTTAAGGGGGGTCTCTCCATATAGGAAGGTGACCCCTCAAAAAAAAAAAAAAATTCACCATTGGTAGTCGAGGAGGGTGTCATTGTAAAGGTATTAATGAGATCTTTTCTAAACAAGTCCTAAAATTGCCTTATCGGTACCGAGGCGGGCAAGGGAAGGGGAAATGTACGAACTTTTCGCGTACCCCCCCAACTAATACTCATAGGTGAAACAAATCGAGGAGGCAGAAGAGAGCGCCTAGCTAAACGGCTTTGTAACCATTCTAGGGTTCGAAAAAATAGGCCATGAATGGATGATTACAGTACAGGGGAGTGGCCATGGGAAAAAAACCTCATCAAAGGTGGCCAATATGAGTATCAAATGAAAGTTTTTTATGAGAGCTTTTCAAAATAGTTCTCAACTGACCGTTTTTGCTTCAGTGGGGGCACGGGGGGGGGACATGAAAAATGTGTTCCCTCCTTCGCGATTGGATACCTGTGATCTTAAAAAATCTGAAAAAATTATCAAGGGAGACATTTATGGGTATAACAATAACAAATACCTCAGAAGTCAAAAATCGTTCAACTTTGTTAATAATAGTATGATCCTCGAATTTCACATTTTCTCCAATAAAATCGTTTTTGACATGTTTCTTGATTTTATTCGTTGCTGCTTACTGCATTTTGTACGTTGAGTACAAAGCCCTTCTGACATGAGCGAAGGTCTGTCTACCCAACTTGTTTTAAATTCCTTAAGATTCGTGAAATTTCATCCGCAAAATTTTTCTGGCATATGGGAAGCTCTTCTGCCTGTTTAGCCATAGTCAAGATTAATTATTCGAGATTAATCGAGTATGGTTCAGTGCAGTGTTGATGTACCAACAGCGTGTCGTCTTGGAACCGACAAATTGCTCCTGTTTAGCTGGCGTCTGAATTTGATCTAAATTCAACCGTGTGTTGAATCTGGTCACTTCTGTGGACTGGGTTGGGCCAAAATTCAACAGTGTGTAGAATTTGACTTGGCGTCGGCCTTTGTATTCAGCTTTTGAAATCAGGATTCAACATTGTGTTGGTTCCTATTTATGATGAATTCTTGTGTTTTGTTGACTGAGTTGAGTGTTAATTCAACAGTGTGTTGAATTTAGCTTTGGATCTCGATCTTCGAATTGACTGGAAGTAGCGTGATAACAGGATTCAACTGCGCGGTGAGTCCAGTTTTTTTATGTGTGGTACTACTGGTGGCTGGATCGGCTCTTAATTCAACACTGTGTTGAATTTAGCTCCTAATTGACTCCTTTCGATAATACTGAAAAGCTTGATACAACAGGAATGAAATTAAATACCTCTTTTACTTGTCGAAATTCAATCTGATTTATTAATACGATTCGCATTTAATTTGTAACAGAATTAAGCTGACATGTTACAATTTAATTAACCAACGTTCAATGAAACATTAAAGATGAAAATGCCAATGTACTTTAAGTTATGAAAAATTACAAGAAAATTGCTGATCATAAAATGCCAATGTACTTTAAGCTATGAATTATGACAAATAAAATTTGCTTATCGTAAAATGCCAATAAGAATCATAAAAGGTAAAATTTCTAATTACATCCGTAAAATGCCAATGAACCTTAAGATATGAATAATTAAAGTTAAAAAGTGCTGATTCGAAACTTGCGGGAATGAATGGGTGAATGCACACAAAGAATTTAAAATTGCTAATTGCTTAGTGTGACAAATTCTGAGTTAATGTCATTATTAATTTGTTCCAGTTGGGAAAAATGGAAATAGAATTGAATGGCTCCACTCGTTTGACACATTCTTGTTGCCGAATGTGCTGGACGGCATTGTGAAGAACTTTCTAAATACCGCTGCTATCATTTTAATGAACTCCAAAGGAATCTCATCGATCCCCGGCGCATTTTAATTATTTTGGACTTGTTGGTTGGGCCATTTGGCTTTGATGGTGGAACAAATTTCATCCAGAGTTGGAGGGGTAATGAATATTCTCTGGAAACATCCATAGGCTCCACTGTTCTGGAGCTGTGCGTAGGATTTAGCAAATCCTTTAAATATGATGCCCATCTTTCCTTAATCTTGGTTTCATCAGCGATGATGTTTCCAATATCATCCCGACAGAGCGTAGTTGGGCTGAAAACCTCTTTCAGGCTTTTCACTATTTTGTATACTTGTCTTGTGTTGTTGCTTACATCGACACCTTTCATCGATACCTCTCAATTGGTCCTCGCAGTATTTTCTTTTCTTAGTTCTTATCTTATTCACTACTCTTCTGATATTTTCATAATGTTTTCTCTTCCTCCTGGCTTCTCTACCTACGTATTCTTTGTAGCCAGATTTTTTTTGTCTTACACAATTTGGCACTCATCATTGAACCAATTATTTCGCTTCCACCGGACTTGACGTCTAATTGTCTATTCTGCAATGGTCTTAATAGCCGCTACACTTCCATCCAGAGCTCGTTGCTTATCTTCAGTGATGTGCCTGAAAAGATGGGAGCCAGCTTTTTGTATAGGGTCTCCGTGAAATTGTTGGCCACAGACGTCATTTGGAGGCTTTCAATGTCAAATTTCTGTAGAGGGCTAGTCTTTGCCATATACGGTTTGACATACGACATTGATAGGTTAATTAGATCGAATAATGATCCAAGATACAATTGGCTTCTCGGTATGTACGGACGTCAAGTATGCTCGGGACCAAACGTTGTTGGGTCAGGACATAGTCGATCTGGTTTTTTTTTGTTGCCATCCGGTCATACCCAGGTCATTTTATGTATGCGCTGATGTGGGAAGCAAGTCGAACATATGACTGGAGTTCTCCTACAAGCAAAGTCAATCATGAGCTGGACGTTGTCATTTGGATCATCGTGGAGGCTATATCCTGAGATAGCTCTTTGCCAACCTTAGCGTTGAAATCACCCAAAACTAATTTTGTGTCGTTTGTAGGCAATGAGTCGACTAGTCTTTTCAGGTGATTGTTGAACATATCCGTCGTTTTTTCGTCCTGTTTTTCGTTTTACAACATTGTACGTGTACGTTTATCAGCCAGATTTTGAAGAATTTCACTTTTATGCGGATCGCACACAATCTTTCATTAACTGCCAGAAAATCAATATGTGATTTAAGCTCCTTATTCATACTAAGGGCCACTCCAAACTCCCATCTTCCAGTAGGCTTTCCACTTTTGTATATTTTGTGCGAGCTCATACCTTGAATATAATTTCCAGTCCAGTTTGATTCCTGGATTGCGACAATGTTTAATTTATATTGACTGGCCTATAGTAAAAGATCCTTAACAGCGTCAGGGTAATTGAGTGATCTGATATTCCAGGATCGTTTTCGAGGTTCTTGCTCTGGCTCCAATCGATTCGAAACAGTATAGGGGTCCCCAGTGACGAGGAGTTAGCCCATCGCCCAACCTCGATTCTGTTATCAGGCGCAGAAGACTCGCTTTCACCCTCTTACGTCCCCGCAAAGAAGGTGTAAGTAGGATTTAGTAGCAGAGCTGCAGATATATTTGCACTTATTGGCATTTCTCGACATTGAAGGTCTAACTATTGAAGAACCAGTAAATCCAATGTGCGGCCTGGAGAATATTTACTGTACATGGCGGGTAGGATGAGAAATCATGGTTGGTGTGAGTTAGGGAAAAACAAAGGGATCTCTCCTCTTTTCTCAAACGGGCTTGGAACCGTCTATGGTGGAGTTTGGGATATTCAAGTAATCATTGTCCTTCCTCTTCTCTGATTGATTTTTAGGGTTTTTAAAATAATTTTACAAAGCTCTACTCAAATCGCGTCGTGTCTGTCCGTCCATGTGTCAGAGTACTTTTTCTCGCAAACTACTTAAGCTATAAAAATAAAATTTTGCATGCAGGTTTAAAGTGGTGCTCTTTTCAAAGTTCAACTACAAAAAATTTTGTATAGTATTTAAGGGGGGTCTTCCCATATAGCGGAGTGCCCCCGAAGAAAAAAAATCAAATGAAAAGTATATACATCTATATATATATATATATATATATATATATATATATATATATATATATATATATATATATATATATATATATATATATATATATAAGGCATATATATATACACATATATTTATATATATATATATATATATATATATATATATATATATATATATATATATATAAATTTTTTGAAACCACAGAAAAGCTGATCACCATAAAAAAATCATTTACTTAGCTCACATGGAGTTACCACGAATAAAATTCGTGCGTACAAAAATTAATCGAGCTTGCAAGAAATAAATATTAATCAGTTAGGCACACCTACGCTCATGGCAGAGGGGTTTTGTACCCAACATACAAAATGCAGTCACCAGCAAGAAACATGTCAAGGAGATATCCAAGACTATAAGAAACTCCATTTTTTCTCTATTATCAATGGTTGCCATTTTGTTGCAAACTAACATAAACCACTCAAATAAATAAAAAGTATGTATTTTGTTGATCTTATTTGAAATTTTCAAGATCTTCAAATCAAAACATCTTCTACTTAGCTTCCTGCACATAGCGCCTCCAACTGTCTCGATCCATTGACCACGTCCGCCAATTTCGAAATCCAAGCAGCGATGAACTGTCTTCATCGACCAAGTCAGACCATCATTTACTCGGTTCCTCTACTGGCCTCCGGCCTTCAGTTCTCTCAACGAATACATTCTTAGGCATCCGTTGTTCGTCCATACGATTCACGTGGCCAGCCCTTTGCAGCTTTCGCAGCCTTACAATCCGTGAGACCTTCGATTCGTCAAAAATTTCATACAGCTCATGGTTATGTCGAATTCGCCATTGGTCCCCATCTACCTTCGCCTTGATTATTTGCCTCAGGACCCGTCGCTCAAAGGCGTTTAATGTATTCGCGGATGCTTGGGTTAGGGTCCATGTTTCACACCCATAGCATAACACAGGTCTTATCACAGATTTTTATACCTGGAGCTTTGTTTTCCTATATATGCAGCTAGTCTTCAAAATCGTCAAAACGAAATGAAATATTTTATTTGCGAGCTGTATTCTTCAGCGTATTTCGTCTCTTTCACTACCCGTTTTCATTATTTTGGCCCCCAAATACACAAATTCACCAACATTTCCGATGCTGCATTCGCCAAGTGTTATATTTTGTGAATTCGAGGTACTTTATGTCGACTGCGTCATGAGCTTTGTTATATTTTCATTGATTTGTAGCTCTACTAATTTTGCTCTGCTGTCGAGATTCAGAAAAAGTTCTTTGGCACTAGCTAATGACTGTGACAAAGTGTTGATGTCGTCCACATAGGCTACTACTTGGCTCGACTTGTATCGTAATGTACCTCGCGTATCGACAAGTGGCTTCCTTATGACGTACTCCAGAGCCAAATTGAATAGCAATGGGGCCAACCCATCTCCCTGCTTTAGTTCGATATTTGTGTCAAAGGCATCGGTGAGTTGGCTATTGATGCGGACTTGGTAGTTCGTCGACGTCATTATCATTTTGGTAAGACAAACTAATATCACTGGGATGTCAAAGCAAAGCATTGTTTGGTACAGTACGTTACGATTAATACTGTCGTATGTTTGCTTAAACTCAACGGAAACTCGGTGTACGTCTATGTTGAACTCCCAGCATTTTTCAAGTACCTGCATGACTGTGCACAAAACCACCTTGATACTCCCCAATAATATTGTTGGCGTATGAACCGATTTTATTTTCTAAGATTTTAGAAAATATTTTGTACGCCGTACTAAGTAGTGACATGCCTCTATAATTTTCGCCCTGTGACTTGTCACCTTTTTTGTGCATAGGGAATATAATTGATTAGCTCCACTCTTTCGCCATATGTTCTTGTTGCCAAATGTACTGGATGACTTTGTGAATAGCGTTATGAAAATTACTCCCACCATATTTGATGAGTTCCACTGGAATCTCAGCGATGCCTGACGCTTTGTTATTGTTTTGGGCTTTGATGATGGAACAAACTTTATTCAGAGTTGGTGGGGCCAATGGACGCTCTCCGCAGACATCTACTCGTATATTTGGAGCCATGCGGAGGATTAAGGAGGTTCTTAAAATATGATGCCCACCTTTCCTTAATCTTGGTTTCATCAGCGATGATATTGCCGATGTCTTCACGACAAAGCGTGGTTTTGGGCTGATGACCACGTTTCAGGCTTTTTACTACTTTGTCTGCTTGTCTTGAGTTGATGCTCGATAAACTTACATCTATACTTCTCAATTGGTCGTCAAAGTATCAAATCAAAACTGCAATGTATGATATAATGGAAAGTATAGAAAATATCAAAATCGTATGTTATTGTTGTTGTAATTGGAGAAATGGCTATAACTTCTGTGAATATCATTTGATTTGGATCAAGCTTACAAAGTATTCGAATCTTTAATAGGGCTACCTAAATATCGAATTTGGCAATGTGGTGGTCACATGAATCGTATGGAGGAACAACGGGTACCCAAAAAGGTACTCGCTGGGAGAACTGAAGGCCGGAGACCAGTGGGGAAACCGAGGAAACGCTGGTCTGACTCGTTCGACGAAGACAGTTCATCGCTGCTTGGATTTCGAAATTGGAGGACGCGGTCAATGGACCGCGGCACTATTTGCAGGAAGCGAAGGCCCGAGAGGGGCTGTAGTGCTAAGAAGAAGAAGAAGAAGTATCGAAATTCGTTGAGTTTAAGGGTATCTATGCGATTTGATTTGAGAGAAAATGAAATTCGAAGATCACGCCATTATTAACAAAGTTGGGGAAATTTCAACTTCTCAGGTATTTGTTGTCCAATCGCAAGGGGGGGACACACATTTTTCATAAATTTCCCCTTCCTGGGCGCCCTCAAAGCAAAAAATGCCAGGTTAAGATCTGTTCTCATCAAGACCTTTCATTTGATACACACATCGCCTGCCTTTAATGGTTTTTTTTTGCGGGCCAATCCCTTATATGGGGAGAAGCCCCTTGAATACCTTGTAAAATGTTTGTAGTTGAATTTTGAAGAGGGTACCATTTTATATCTACATGTTAAATTTGATGTTTCTAGCTTATATGGTTTGCGAAAAAAATTGCAGTAAAACGGACGGAAAGACGGACATACAGGTCGCGATTTTAGTGAGTTTTTGTAGAACTACTTTACAAAACCCTGGTTCTATTAGTCGATGCAAGCCCTTGAGCTAATGCCTGGTGAGAGTATGGGTGCATCTCGCTACAACCTTCCCAATAAATAAAATTTTTGAAGTAGGATTTATACTTTTTTTTATTTTTATTCCGAATAAAAATAAACCATTTCATTCTTTTAAAATATTTCCACTATCAAATTTGATCCATAGCAGATCTACCCGTTAATGCTCTGTGCTGGTTTTCTTTCATTCTTTCTATATGGCTCGCCCATTGCAATTTACGTAACTTCACGCAATTTGAAACAGGTGGATTGTCAAAAAGTTCATAAAACTCATCGCTGCAACGTAGTCTCCATTCGTTTTCTTGTTTCACTGGGCCACAAATTTTCCAGAGCACTTTGTGTTCAAATACTTCCACTGCTTTTTCAAATTCGCTCGAGCATTAGCCAAATTCTTTCTTTCTTTTTTAGCACTACAGCCCCTCTCGGGCCTTCGCTTAGAGATAGTTAGAGTATCTCGTTTTCATGACCATATTGATTTTTTCGGAAGTTGGTTTGGTCAGTACCATGCTCCCGTGTGTCTGCTCAGCTATGATATGATCTTATTAAATCAGTACATATCACCACTGAGTGAACACTCGTAGTCTGTTTGAAAAATCCCCTGAGCTAAATTACGTTGTTCACCAACGAGATTTGAACCTGGGACCTTCGGTTTAGGCGTCTCTTGCTCTATTCACTAGACCACACAGACTACATTAGCCACATTAGCTATCGCAATATCCACTTTAAATTTCCAGATGTTGTCCAATTACCATTCCGAAAATTGAAACATACTTAAAAAATCTCATATAGTTTGTTAGACGTTTTTAGTTACGAAAGAAACTAAAAATGTCACAAGGTTATGAAAAAGCAAAAAATGTTTCAAAGTTTTGCCAAAATCAATTAAAAGTATGGTCACCACTGCAGTAAAAAATTTGTATGTTTTTAACCTTTGAACAGCTGCCAATTTTGAATTTATTATTGTTTGCGTTGTTATACAGCTCACGCCATAATTGTAGTAATACTATAGTCAGATCTTTATAGTAAATGGCTACCTGTTTGTTTATGCTCGAATTCAGTGACATTAAAACAAAGTATCACATGTGAGCTTTCAAATGAATGAAATTAATTGTTCTAAATAAAAAATTGATAGCAATTGAAAAAGAACTTTCGAGCTTAAAAGAAATTCTTAATCACAATCCTTTACCTTATAAAAGCTGTAAATTTACTTCATAAAATGTCAAAGTCATGCAAATTTTTTTTCCTGGAAAAATGGAACAATGATACCTACAACTAGATGTGATCTGAATTCATTATATAAAACGTTTCATCATGATAAAGAATTCATTTCCTTTATGTGTCACTTTCACCGTAAAAGTCTAATTCTACTAGGACTTTGTCTCATTTTTTCCAGTGAAAGAACAAATCATCCTTCTCGAGGCCTACATTGCTGAATCTTAACTTTCATGCCTGTTTGTGTCAGTTTCAATGAAAAAGCCAGATGGAGAGATCAAAGGACTTCATCATGTGTGAAATATAAGGTTTGAATAATGCAGTTTAATAAGAGAAGTTATTGGTAGGATAAAACACGAGTATGTTTTTGTCGATTTTTGAATTTTACATAATATTTGTTATGAGATGATGTTTCTCATCCTATGAAAAGCTGATAACATAACTAAAAATGAAACTCAATACTATAAAATCAAGTAAGTTAAAAGTTAAAAGAAACCAAAATCAGTGAGTCCTGGTCAACGAGTTAGAAAGAATTCAAACGATTTCTTCTCCAATGCTTAGAATGTGAAAACATAGTTTCCGAATAAGTGGGTGGCGAAGGGTAGTGGTCAAGGTACTCCCTACGTAAGTCGAAGTTCACGTTACTGACGACGACTTTTGTTTCGAGTGATTCTTTGGACAGACTATAAACCCGTTCAGTTATGATACATACTAGTTTAAAATCAGAACGTTTCGCACTTGGGTGGACGGATGTACGACAAAACCGTGGTAATGACCATATGACCTTCGCGAGTGCTAAATCAAAAGAAAATTTGACAACGCATTTGGAATACTTGATATTTAAACATATCTACAAGAATGAAAGTTAGTGGTGAATAGCTTATTCGTTGTTGTATACAATCTATATACACCGTAGGGCGAGTCTGTGAACTTGTGCATAGACTTATTCCACGCTGGAAGCTTAGATCAGGAACTCCGGCAATGGACCTAAATGACGGAAATGTTTTTTATTCGGAAATAAAAATGAAAAATAGTATAATTTCAGGTGAAATTTATATATACATATATATATATATATATATATATATATATATATATATTTATATATATATATATATATATATATATATATATATATATATATATATAATTTTTATTATTATTATAATTGCTATTTTTTGTTGCTGAGGTGGTTTTTAGATACGCATATATTCTCATCAGGTTACAGTTCCTACGTTTATATTAAGTGATATGTCCACGCAATGTAGTCATCAGATTGACTTACTATCAGCCCTAAAAGGAGTCGAAACGTACCTGCTCTTACAGCAAAGCAATGCCCGATGACAGTTCAAGAAAAAGGAGAATTGGCCTGTGGATAATACATAAATAAAATAATTGAGTGTAGCGCAGCAAATTTATGTGAACATATACGAGTAATATTTCCTTCACCTGAGCCGTTTTTACCAACCGTAACTGCGTCTACCTGGGTATAGGAGCAAGACGGACCGGTGTATGATTTGCATTTTCGATTTGAGTTTCCGTTGCTTCTTTATGCTATACACGATATCCTTTATCCTCTCAAGAATTATGTTTGGTCCCACCCAATTTTGATCCTGTTAAAATCCAGATGAGTTTGCGCTTAAATCATATCTGGTCTTCATGCAGCCAGTAACTAACATAAACTGTTTCAGCACTCTTCGTTGTACTTAATTTAACTCGTCCCTGAGGTTGCTTGTGTACTCCGAGATGGGTCGAGGCTGCTAAAAAGGCTCTTTAAACTTTACATCAGCGGGTAGCGGGTTTTTTCCCGAAAGATGATATTAGCTGGTACTTCACCAATCGATGCATGTTCTTCACACCGGTACGCCATCAAGAATATTAGGATGTGCCGAGCCAGTCCTTGTGAATTTCATCAACTATTTCAGCCACATGTATAGTAAGCACATAGCTAAAGTATCTAACCAGATGAAAATGTATTTTCCTTTTTTTCGTACATTGTATATTTCACTGGAAACTTAGGATTGGAAATTTCACCTCTGTTCCTAGTGAAGTTCACAAGGAAACTCGTATCTACTGACCCATTGTAACATGATCTACTCGTATTTGGCTACGGCAGTTGCTTCCCGGAAGGAGGAACTTTAAGATATTTACTGAAGTAATCAGCTACAGTGTGTACTCATATATTTATTCTCCAATTCAGGTTTATGGAAGGGCTCTGCAATCTCCACGACAACCTTTTCAAACGGTACACCCATGTTGACGGATTGCATTTGATCCCTCGCTTTTTGCTTTGGGCTTTAGACAGAAGTGCAAATAACGCATATACGACACTACCTTTCTACAGCTTTTTTGAGCCTAAAGCCAACAAAATCTCTTTCGTTACTTTACTATAGCTTTCTTAGCACCAAGGTGACCTCTCGATGGTCCTTCGTGCATTTCTTTAATTGCATCCACATTTTTGACTATCTCGTTATTGAATGACTGTAGTCTTTTGTCCGCCAAAATAACGAAAATGAACGAGACGAAATACATCGAAAAATACAGCTCGCAAATAAAATATTTTATTCAGTAGTGACGATCTTGCAGACCAACTGCATACACAGGAAAACAAAGCTCCAAGTATACAAATCTATGATAAGACCTGTGTTATGCTATGAGTGTGAAACATGGACCCAAACCAAGGCATCCGCAAATATATTGAACGCCTTTGAGCGACGGTTTCTGAGGCGAATAATCGGAGCAAAGCTAGACGGGGGCCAATGGCGGACTCGACACAACCATGAGTTATATGAAACTTTTGATGAGCCGGAGGTCTCAATGGTTATAAGACTGCGGAAGCTGCAATAGGCTGGCCACATGAATTGTATTCGTTGGGAGAACTGAAGGCCGGAGACTAGTGGGGAAACCGAGGAAACGCTGGTCTGACTCGGTCGACGAAGATAGTTCATCGCTGCTCGGATTTCAGAATTAGAGGACGCAGTCAATGGACCGAGACAGTTGGAGGCGCTATTTGCAGGAATCGAAGGCCCGAGAGGGGCTGCAGTGCTAAGAAGAAGAAGTCTTTTGTTACACTTAGCTTCTTGTTCTTTAGCATTTTCGAAATTAAGTAACTAACTTAGCGATGCATGGTCCCTTCGAAGAACAAATTTTGTCCATATAGGTACTTCAAAATTGCCGTGTGTCTTATGTTATGGCCAACAGTTATTTTCTGGTCACTTTTGGAAGAACTCGACAGTAGTACAAAACCACCTTTTATCGCTATAAATCTGTTAAGAAAACAAGGCTCCTATTCCTCTGCTGCTCACATCGGTATCAAGCACGAAGATTTTTCCGGGTTTAAGATATGCCAACACGCGTAATTCACATAGATTTTCCTTCAATATTAACTGATGAAGGCATTTAAATATTTTGACTAAGTCTGTCTAATCAGCAAGCATCTAATCCTGTTGGTCTTTATAAGGTTTTTTCCTATAATCAAACTGCGTTTATTGGTGCCTTTGTTTGCTCGATCAAGTAGGATTCTTGGTTTTCAGAATCAGCATCAAGTCGGGCCTATGCAATTCGTATGGGAAATTTCAGAACATCATTATTACTTTATTCATTTTAAAAATTTTGACATTGATGTCTTCCATCAAGCCTTCAAAAATTTACCGTTTCAATACTTTTTACCAAGTCTGAATGTGAAACTATTTGATGGTGACAAATCTATACCTAAGATGCAGGCATCCATGACGTCAGCAATTAAAAATCAATGGCGCAGCAACAAAACTCCTAGCCTCATTTGGAGACTGATTCCTCCATGGATTGAGTGCAGTGAAATAATCTTGCTTCGGTGAATTGAAGGATGCTTCATCAGGTCTGGCCATAGTAAAGATCTTTTGCACCATTGTCTGTGACACATTGACAGACAAAAGGGAAGACAGATAGGTTGTAATTTTAGAAGGTACTATAATGTTATTTTAAAACACACTTAAAAGCCAAAACATTAAAATATGAAATATTTAATTGCCATTTTCAATAAAAATCGTAGTCTAACTTCGATTTTAATAAGGTTCCGCAAAACAGTTGATGTTACTCTAAGAAGGTTATATTTTAAAATAATCCAAGATCAAAGGCTTGGATTCAAAACGGCAGCCCCTAAGTTCAGGAAACTATCAAAATTTGTACTTTAGTGGAAAGCAAAATGTTGAATATATTTTCATGAAAACGTTTTGAAATGGATTGAATAGGGGTTGTCAATTAAATTATTATTTTCTTATTGAAAGAAATGGTGCCGAATTATTTACTTCTGACTGAGTTGGAACATATTGAGTTTTGGCCCCACAGCGGTATGGTATTGGAGACACGGGTGAATTAGCTGAGATATGTTTCGGAAGATGTAGAAATGGTATTTAAGAGTAGTATGGTACGAAAAATGTGAAGCCCATTGGAAATCATGCAATTTGATGGTGGCTGATTAATTCTCTGGAGCGATAAGTTTACTAAACGTCCGATTTACGATCAAACAGTAGACTTCGAGCGGTTGAATTGCTGACCTTTATGGTATAATTCATTGTCGCGTTGGTCATTGAGTCATCATGGAATCAGCAGAATAATGCTAAAGCAATCAATATATACATTCAAGTTTCAAGACAATTTTGTGATTGCACTAGTAACCGTACATCGTTTATGTTTTGTCTTGAAAGGTTTTAAATGTATGCGTCCTGTACATCATTATTATTAATATCAAGACAGTTTAATTCAATATTTTAAAACATTTACTTTACAAGCTTTCCACAAAGTTGAAAGATAAAAGGGTTTAAGAACGTGTTATTTTGAAAACAGCTGGCGAGTTTTGCATTTTCATGGGGGTTCACCTTAGAGAAAATAATACATAAAGTAGATTTCTAGCAATATTTTTGCATGTGATTTTATGAGTTTAGACTTTGATCATAACAGAATTGTTTTGCGTCACTTTTTTTCCCAGAAATCGAGCAAGCTAGTAAGGTACACATTTTTTTAGGGTTTTGTACTAAAATACAAAACCCTATTGCAATCACGACCTGTGTCCGTCTGTCCGTCCGTCCGTCCGTCTGTATGTCACAGCACTTTTTCTCCGAAACTATAGAGGCTACAGCCATGAAACTTTGTGAAAAGGTCAGAAGTGGTGACCTCTTAAAAGTTCAAGGGTGGAAAAATTTTTCAAAGGGGTTTAAGGGGGGTCTCCCCGTATAGGGAGGTGACCCCTCAAAAAAAATTTTTCACCATTGGTAGTCGAGTAGGGTGTCATTGGAAAGGTCTTAATGAGATCTTTTCAAAACAAGTCTTAAAACTGCCTTACAAGTACCGAGGGGGGCAGGGGAAGGGGAAATGTACGAACTTTTCGCGTACCCCCCCTCGCGATTGGACACCTTCCATCCGAAAAATCTGAAAAAAATCATGAATGTAGGCCTTAATGAGTACAACACCAACAAATACATGAGAAGTCGAAATTCACTCAACTTTGTTAGTAATAGTATGATTTATCGATTTTATGTTTTCTTGAATAAAATCCAAACGGTACCCTTAAATTCAATAAAATTTAGCAAACGGATGATGATATAAGATTGATCTTTCCTGAAAATTTCATGAAGATCGAATAGTATTTAATGAAGTTATAGCGATTTGAATTCTCCTGTATTACTATGGAACAATATGCCCTTTATTACTATGGAAACATATGGCTATGGAGCCATATGCGCTTTTTATCGATTTAGACACTACAGCTTTGCTAGGATTTGCATGAAAATTTCAGGAATGATAGGTATCATGAGGATGAGTACATACAATTCAAACAAGTCGAAGAGGCAGGAGAGAGCTCCTAGCAAAAGGGCTTTGTAACCATTCTAGGATTCGAAAAAATAGGCCATGAATCGATGATTACAGTACAGAGGAGTGGGCCCTGAAAAAAATTTCATGAAAGGTAGCCGATATGAATATCAACTGAAAGTTCTCTATGAGAGCTTTTCAAAACGGTTCTTAAACTGACAGTTTTTGCTTCAGTGGGGGCACAGGGGGGGAAATACATGAAAAATGGGTTTCTAAAAAATCTGGAAAAATTATCAAGGGAGATATCTATGGGTATAAGTAAATACCTCAGAAGTCACAATTCTTTCAACTTTGTTAATGATAGTATGATCCTCGAATTTCACATTTTCTTCAATAAAATCGTCTTTGACATGTTTCTTGATTTTATTCGTTGCTGGTTACTGCGTTTTGTAAGTTAAGTACAAAACCCTTCTGACATGAGCATAGGTCTGTCTACCCAACTTGTTTTAAGTTATAATGACTAAAGAACTTTGTGTTTCAACCCTGTATATGCTGACGGTTTGATTTCAATATTTAGATAAAGAAAACTTTTTTATTTTTTTTCCGAGTCCGAGTGTTACGGACAAAATATATATATATATATATATATATATATATATATATATATATATATATATATATATATATATATATATATATATATATATATAAATATATATATATATATATATATATAAATATATATATATATATATATATATATATATATATATATATATATATATATATATATATATATATATATATATATATATTAAATAAATCACGTTTACAGGAAAAAATAAAGTTTTCTTTGTCTAAATATTATAGTGACTACCAAAAAGATCCGCACAAGCTTGAAATTTTCCTTCTTTCTCAAATTTTGCTTTCATCAATGACACTGAAAGAAAATTTAAATTTATTTATTGTACGAGACATCTACACGATTATTCAACATCAAAAAAATACTGAAACTGTTTCGAAAATGAGAAAGAAAACGAAGAGGATCAAACAAAAAAACTAAACAATGGACGCCCCAAAAAGATCCGCACAGTGATGAAACTTGGGCGAACGCGTGCGTTTTTATGCAATATAAACGCATGTGAGTGATTTCAGTGATAACATCGTAATAAATCCGGGCGCATCATATCTAATATTTTCTTGAAACTACGCGTTTTTGGTATGTTCAAAAAACGTTGTACTTGCATTAATGAAAAATGAGCAAACACACGTCCCCAGAGAAGATCCAATTCTTTGGCAGTTGTTAATGAACGTGATAAAATGTTGATGTCATCTGCATAGGCTACCATTTGGTTTGACTTGTATATTAATGTACCTCGTGAATCGACAGATAGCTTCCTTATGAAGTATTCCAGAGCCAAATTGAATAGCAATGGGGCCAGCCCATCTCCCTGCTTTAGTCCGATATTTATCTCAAAGGCATTGGTGAGTTAGTTATTAATACGGACTCAGGAGGTCGTCGATGTCATTGTCATTTTGATACGACGGAATAATTTAGCTGAGGTGCCAAAGCAAAGTATTATTTGGTACAGTACGTCGTATGCTTGCTTAAAGTCAACGAAAATTCAGTGTACGTCTATGCTGAACTCTAGCATTTTTTAAGTACCTGCTTGACTGTGGACAATTGGTCTATTGTCGATCTACCTGCTCTGATACCACCTTGATACTCCCCAATAATACTATCGGCGAATGATCCGATTTTATTTTCTAAGATCTTTGGTGTTATTTTGTACGACGTACAAAGTAGTGATATGCCTCTATAATTTTCGCACTGTAGCTTGTCACCTTTTTTGTGGATAGAACTGAAATCTCATCAATGCCCGGCGCTTTATTATTCTTTTGGGCTTTGATGGTAGAACAAACATCATTCAGGGTTGGTGCGGCCAATAGAAGCTCCCCGCAGATATCTATAGGCTCCAACGTTCTGGAGCTATGTGGAAGATTAGAAGGTTCTTGAAATATGATGCCTATCTTTTCTTAATCTTGGTTTCATCAGCGATGATATTGCCGATGTCATCATGACAGAGCGTAGTTTTCACTACTTTATATGATTGTCTTGTGTTGTTCCTCTCTAGACTTACATCCTTCGCAACTGGTCGACATAGTATTTTCTTTTCTTAATTCTGATTACCTCATTCGCCACTCTCCTGAGATTGCCATAGTGTTCCCTCTTCGTCCTAGTCTTCCTACCTACGTATTCTTTGTAAGGCTTATTCCTTTTATCTAACACGTTCTGGCACTCATCATCAAATCAATCATTCCTCTAGTGTCGGACTTGATGTCCGAGCGGCTGTTCTACCACGGTCTTCATAGCCGCTTTCATTTCCATCCAGATCTCGTTGCTTGTCGCGCCTGATTAGATGTTAGCTAGCTAGTTGTCGAGGGTCTCCGTGAAATTTTTAGCCACAGACGACGTTTGGAGCCTTTTGATGTCGAATTTTTGTAGCGGGCTAGTCTTAGTCGAATATGTTTTTGACATACGACATCGATAGGTTAGTTTGATTAAGTAATGATCTGAGTTATGATTGGCTCCTCGGTATCTACGGGCGTTGAGTATGCTCGAGGGCAAAAGTGGTTTGATCAGAATTTGGTCGGTCTTGTTTTGTGTGTTGCCATCCGGTGATACGCAGATCACTTTCTGAATGCATCGATGTGGAAAGCAAGTCGAACGTATGACTAGATTTCGCTAAATGCAATGTCAAGCAGGTGCTGGCCGTTCTTATTGGTTTCATCATGGAGGCTATATCCTCCAGTCGTCCCTCAATGAGAGAGCTCATTGCAAACTATAACGTTGAAATCACCCAGAATTGTTTTTGCGTCATTTGTCGGCAATGAATCAACTAGTCTTTCCAAATGATTGTAGAACGTTTCGTTTGTTTCTTCGACTTTTACTTCGGTCAGGATGTGTTCATTTATCAGCAAGATTTTGTTTTTATACGGATCACACACAACCGTTCATTGGCTGCTTTAACGTGCGATTTAAACTCCCTATCCATAATGAAGTCCACTTCGCATTCTCGTTTTCCAGTAGGCTGCCCACTTTTGAATTTTTGTGTGCAATTTCATTTTTTGAATATAATTTTCAGTCCAGTTCGTTTCCTGGATTGCCGCTATTTTTAAATTAATATTGGCTGGTCTGTTGTAAAAGGTCCTTAATAGCGCCAGGTTAATTGAGTGATCTGGCATTTCAGGATCGAGTGCCATAGTCCTTTTTCCGTTTGCGAGGTCGTTGCCGCGAATTCAATTCATTCCAAGGCGCTTTTAGGATTTTTCAGGGGCAGGAAGTTAGCCTGTCGCCCAACCTCCATTCCGGCGGCATGGTTATTACGTTGATTCCATTATCAGGCGCGGAAAATTTACCTTCACTCTCTTACGTCCTCACAAAGGAAGTGTAAGTAGGATTTAGTAGCTGAGCTGGAGATGTATTCACAGTTATGAGCATTTCTTGACATTTAATGTCCCATTATTGGGGAACTAGTGAACCCATAGTGCGAACCCGAGAGCATTTATTACCATTTAGTTAGGGAGTTCGGGATGAGGAATTATGGAAGCTGTGGGTTGGGGAAACAAGGGATTTCCTCCTCCTTTCTCGAACGAGCTTGGGACCGCCTGCGATGGAGATTATTATTATATATCTTTTTATCATTATTCAATTCACAGTATCCGAAGGTAACCGTGTATTTGGGATGAGGAATCATTTAAGCTGTGGTTTGGGAAAACAAGGAATTTCCTCCTCCTTTTATTGAATTTCATTTAAGTAAATAAACGGCCATGCCTGCCTAAGAAAAAATTTTTCATTTTTCAAAATAATTCACTCTTCGTCCTTCCTTCCTTTTCGTGAAAAGCTTATACGTGTAGAGTGGCAGAGCACGAGCAGAGTGTCCCGGATGACCCACGACACGACTGAGCGTTAGCCGGCCTCAGTACGCCACCCCGAGTTAAGCAACAAAATATCTTCAAAATTTCATTCAGTCAATGTATTAAGTGATATTAGTTTTTATGTGGGTGTGTACAATAATTGTTGTAGTGGTCGTTGAAGTTTTTCCTTAATTTTTTCATTATTGATATCTGCATATCGTATGTTGAGTAAAATCCCCATTTGACATGAGGGTAGTTCTACTCAACTTTTTTAAGGTTTTGTACTAAAATACAAAACCGTCTGTCCATCCGTCCATCCGTCTGTATGTCACAGCATTTTTCTCCGAAACTATAGAGGCTACAGGCATGGAATTTTGTTTCAAATGGGGTTTAAGGGAGGTCTCCCCATATGGGGAGGTGACCCCTCAAAAAAAAATGTTCACCATTGGTAGTCGAGTAGGGTGTCATTGGAAAGGTCTCAATGAGGTCTTTTCAAAACAATTCTTAAAATTGCCCTTATCGTTACCAAGGAGGGCAGGCGAAGGGGAAATGTACGAACTTTTCGCGAACAGGGGAGCGGCCCCTGAAAAAAAATTTCATCGAAGGTAGCCGATATGAGTATCAAATAGAAGTTCTTGATGAGAGCTTTTCAAAGGAACTCTTAAACTGACAGTTTTTGCTTCAGTTGGAGCACAGGGGGGAAATACATGAAAAATGTATTTCCTGCAAATGGACACCAGTGATCAATAAAATCTGAAAAAATATCAAGGGAGATACTTATGGGTATAACAATAACAAATACCCCAAAAGCCGAAATTCGTTAAACTTTGTCAGTAATAGTATGATCCTCGAATTTCATATTTTCTCCAGTAAAATCGTCTTTTACATGTTTCTTAATTCCATTCGTTTCTGGTTACTGCATTTTGTAAGTTGAGTACAAAACCCTTCTGACATGAGCGTAGGTCTGTCTACTCAACTTGTTAAGTTATAAATTACTGATATCAATGGGAAGTTTAATTGACCTCTAAAATCTCTTTCGTATTTTATACCATCAGACAAAATTGAAGAGTTTATGAAGTTCTGATGCAAGAGCACACAATATCAAGATAGCTGTAAGTCATTTCGCGTGACAGAACTCTTTTATTGAGTAACCACCAACATGCAAATGTGTCTAGACATCATAAAATTCATACATATATATATTGAAAAAGTACTATAAATTCATCGAAAATAACGTAACAAAATATATTACCATGAAATTTCACAAAATATTATTGCTGAGCATGTTGGATTACTTTTATTGACCTCAACAGTTTAATTACCATAACAAAGCACTCATCGGAAAATAAGTCAGCATTGTCTCCTGAAAAGTTTCTTTGAAAAAGATTTTTTAAATAACAAAGAATCAATTGGTTCGATTTGTCGGACAACCACCAACAGATTCTGAAATCAGATCCAATTTCTAATGAAATTATGCAAATCTCAGAACTTTCATCGAAATGAAAAGAATAAATTTATTTGTGATAAGAAGATTTATAGCAAAGTTACATGTTTGAGATTGCTCTTATTTTAATGTGATGAATTGTGCGGGGAAAATGTTATTTAAAACTCCTCATTTCTCAAGCTAGAAATTATCCAAGAATTTAGTTCACTTTGTTAAAAAGTGCGAGTTAAGATGTTGAAAATATTTCACTGAATACCACAGCTGACAAAAAATAATAGCTATAATTAAAGCTCATCCTAATCTCAATAATAATCTCAATTCTAATCTTAGTAATAATCTCTAGATCTGAGTAACAATTACAAAATTAAACAAATCTATTGCTGCATCAGCAGAATGAATTAACCAAATCAAATTCAAATTTGCTTCTACGCAAATTAAGTAACATTAGGATACGAACCATAATAAATTAGACAAATTGGACCAACACTTTATAATGAATTTCAGTAAAGCTGAACCAGAACTAAATTTGCTTCACTTATCTAACGCAAACGCTCAACATTTATATCTTAATGTCAAATTTGATGATAAACTATTACAAACGATTAGACAACGTTGCAAGAATTCGTTGAATAAATCATTATCCTTACTGAGAAATTCACTCATAATTTCAATCTTTATCATTATTGTGACTGAAGTGGAAAATGCGTGGCGGAAGAAAAGGACTTATGATTAATTGATGAATTATGGATAGGAATTATTAGGGTGGAATGAACATATTTAGATGTTTAATAGCAAGATTATACGATACACTTTGATGAAAATTAATGACACAAATTTTAAAGTACTCTCCGATATCCTGCATTTGAATGTCCTCGTCATTTTCTTGCAACGTAGATGATAATATTATACTGCATTTGTAGAGCAAATTGCAGAATAAATATTTTCCGCAGATGTTTAAATTTCATCATTTATGACATATTTTGCGAGGAAAATTCTTATCTTTATTCAATTTCACCACAATAGATACGCCAGTTTGCTTGTTTATGATCATAAAGATGGCAAGCTTTTCCTTTACCTTCTCTTTTATCCCTTATATTATCAACTGGATGCCCTAGGCATCTAACAAATTTTATCGATAAACTCTTTACTACCAAATTCAACCATGTGCGGATGTAAGATATGTTAAGATTCTCAGAAAGTTGTATCTACAAAAAAAGAAGACATTGACGCTTCAGGCTAATGCAACCAATAATCATAATCATAAAAACAGTATCAACCAACTAATAAATTTTCTTATAGTCTGTCGTCGTGGCAATGAAATTGTCTGGAAGGAGCAAATCAAAATAATTATTAGTAATAAAAAAGTATTTCCCGAGTTTCATATGAAATAAAAAAATCCGACTTTTCCTTCGTCACATGTCACATATGTATCGGCGATACTATCGAAAGAAAAAAATCTCAACTGGAATCCGATATAAAAGTTTTCAATTCCGATTAGACCGAAATAATTTTCCCTTGCCCATATATAGGCGGGAAAAAGAACAACTTGTTTCAGCTTGAAGTGAACAAAAATGCTACTCTCGGAAGTTCTTTTTTTTTTGTTATTCGTGCAAACTTTTCAAAGTTTATGAAAAATATGTGTCCGAAATGTCATGAAAAATGAAGGATCAAGACGTCGGGCATTAGGATATTAAAAGACCAATCTCATGTGACTGATGACGGCATAATGCGGGCTATGTGACATGTTTAATGCTTCATATTTTTCAATGGGAAGAAGCAATATACAGGATGCTAGAAACGAAAGAAAATACAATATGCAAAGCTGATATCATTCTCAGAAGGAAAATTTAATTTTAAGTCTACATATGTATGTACTTATCATATCAATCAGCATATTTGTATGTACTTATCATATCAATCAGCATATTTGTAGCTTAAGCTTGCTCAAAATTTCTGGAACTTGCTTATTTCTTTGGAAATTCACATTTGAGTGCAGACATCTTCAAATTTATTTTGAAATAAATTCGCAGAATACGAGTTTCTGGTACTAGAGACAGTTCCGCTAAAATTTTATTACACGTGGCAATGCGTTTTTGGACTTACAGGTCATAATGCCCTAAAATGAAGGCTGGTTTGTAAACATTGCATGATAAAATTTTCCAGATATATTTGCTTTTAATCAATTGACAGGGACGTAACACTGATAGAAGTGTTTATTGGTCAACTTATGAATACAGACTCCTTAATCCATTCATAAGTAAATTAAATGACTATACAGATTATGCTATCAGTAAATACTTAGTTAAAGAAGAAATAATTATACCCCCTGTAGAGCATCTGCCAATTATATGCAATTTATTGACATCATTGACCAAATTGATTCTCCAAGCTATTCATCTCATCAAAAAATATTGAGGAGACCTGAACAAAACTGTAGTGTCTGGCGCAAAATTAGGTGAATATATTTGAAGTAAAATTAAAACTCCTCTTTTCGGACGAACCGACAACCATATTTTTTAAATTTATTTAATTTAATATGGCGAATTCGCTCCATTTTTTTTATTTATTTAAATCCATTTAGCACACGAAAATCTAATTACAAAATAGACTTAATAAGACTTAATCGCTATTCACGAAAAGTTACGTCTTTAGTTTATTTTCAAAAACAAAGTAGGACTGGATAGAGAACCAAGCTCGAGGCCGTTATGCTTTCTGATGATTCGCGGCATAATTGACTGAAAATATAAATCTGTCCGGGCGTACGGAGCCTAGAGAATGTTATTAGACCGACTAGGACGTGCATACAGTCTGTGGTGCAAGTCTTCACTTAGAGTGGAAGCAATTTGTTGGTGGTACAACTTATAAAGGAAACATTGATCTAAGAAGGTTCTACGGGACGACAGAGAAGGGAGACGAAGTATGGATAGACGACGCTTATAAGACTCATGAGCTAAGTTGAATTTGAAAAACACAATAAGGGTAAACTTACGCTGAACAGCTTCTTGTGTGTTCACAAGATATAAATGTCTAGGAGACCACACTACTGAGCAGTACTCAAGAAGCGGGTGGACAAGACATGTGAATGAGCAAACAGCGGTAGCAATATTTGCAAACTTGTGCAAATACCGCATAATAAAACCCGAAACTTTTGATGCCTTGGTAATTATGCTAAAAGTGTGGGCATCGAATTTAAGTTTGGGGTCAAATATTACACCAAGATCTTTACATAAGTCTGCAGACGAGAGAACAACATCACATAGGGTGTAATTGTAAGTTAAAGGAACAATTTTCAAAGAAAAAGTCATTTTATAACATTTGGAAACATCGATGCGAAGGGAGTTTACATTACACCAGTTATAGAGGTTAAAAAGATCAATTTGGAGTTGCTGACAATCTTCAAGGGGTCTAATTATCCGGAATACCTTAAATCATCAGCATATAGGAGACAAGAGGAGGAAATTACAGAGGGAAGATCATTGATAAACAGTACGAAAAGAAGAGGTCCAAGGATTGACCCTTGAGGGACGCCAGATGTAGGATTGAATGGAAAGGAGATTGTGCCATAGAGATTAACACGACATGAACGGGAGGATAGATGCGATGAAATCCAAGAATGAAGGGAACCGGGTATGCGAAGCAAAGCTAACTTTTGACAGAAGAGAACATGGTTCACGGAGTCAAAAGCTTGGGAGAAGTCCCCGAATATTGCATCTACTTGAAGCTGTTTATTTTCATGGCAATAGAAAATACGGCTATGCACATATGCACTTAATTGTAAAATTGTGCAACTATTTATATCTTTTCTTATAATATTTACTATTATTCACAATTTTTTAGGGTTTCGTTAAAAAAATTTTTTACAATGCCCTATTAATGTCGGTACCTGTCCGTCCGTCCATGGGTCAGTGCGTCACAGCAAGTTTTCTCAGGGATTAAAAAAGCTACAGTGATCAAATTTAGTGAACAGCTCAGAAATTTCAGGTTAATGAAAGTTCTTTAATAAAAAAAAACCCAAAGGCTTTTAAGGAGGGCCTCTCCATATAAAGATGTGAACCCTTAAAATTTTGTTTTACCAAGGATAATCGAGTAGAGTGTTAAATGAAAGGCATTGATGCGATCTTTTAACGTCTTTTATCAAAATTCCAATATCAATGACGGGGTAGGGAGGGGAAGCGGAAGAACACATAAAAATTATGTCCCCTCCCACGCGATTGGATATTTGTAGACCGAGAAATTTGAAAAAATCATGGAGGTAATTCTCTTTGTTATAATCATACGACAAATGTCTGAAACTTTGTTAAGAATAGTATGATTTATCAATTTTACATTTTCTTTTATAAAATCCTGAGGGCACCCTTAAATCCAATTAAATCAAGCTGACTGCTTATAAGGCTAATCAACGGTGAAAATTTTAGAAGAATCGAATAATATTTAACGTAGTTATGGTGGTTTAAATTTTCAGTGTTGCAACAACAACACGTGGCTATTGGGCAATATTTGCTTCCAATGGACTCTGACACTATGGGCCTGTAAGAATTTGCATGAAAATTTCAAGAAAGATATACTATTGGTGTACAACTTAATAACCGGAATTTTTTAGCGAAATTTGATGCTTTATTGTGGAAAAATCTTACAATACATTTTGTTCGAAGTATTGTCCATCGAAAGCTACAACATTTCCCCATCTTTCAGGCAATTTATGAACTCCATCCCAAAAAGATTGCGCCAGCTTGGCGGCCAAAAACGAATCTATGCAATTTTGGATGCCTTGCTCTGAAGTGAAACGTATTCCGGTGAGGGTGTTTTGTATCGAGCGAAATAAATGAAATTTAGACGGAGCAAGGTCCGCACTATAAGGCGGGTGGGCCAAAACTTTCCATCCCCTATTTTCCAAATAGTTCTTCACAGGTCTTGCAACATGCGGCTGAGCGTTGTCATGATGAAAAATTATAGCCCAATGACTGGTCGCATATTCCGGGCGTTTTTCGATGATGGCACGCTTCAAACGTATTAATTATGTTCGGTACAGGTTACCTGTGATTGTCTGGCCCAATGTCAACAACTCATAATGTAACAGCCCCTACTGATCCCACCAAATACACAGCATAACCTTGGCACCATGGATATTTGGCTTCGCCGTTGATTTGGCTGGTTGGCCGGGCTTCATGTATGACTTTTTGCGCTTGGGATTGTCATAATGGATCCATTTTTTATCCCCACTCACAATCCGATGCAAAAATGATTTCTTTTTATGGCGCTCAAGCAGCATTTCAGACATACAGAAGCGCCGTTCACCGTCTCTCGGCTCCAACTCATAGGGGACCCAATTGCCTTGCTTCTGAATGTATCCGGCGGCATTCAAACGTTTCGAAATGGCTTGCTGAGTCACTCCTAATGATTTTGTAAGTTCGTTTGCGTTTGACACGAATCCTCACCGAGTAGCGTCTCCAATTCTTCGTTTTCAAACTTTTTTGGCTGTCCTGGGCGTTCTTTGTCTTTGATGTCAAAATAACCACTTTCGAAGCGTTGTAACCATTCAAAACACTGTGTTTTTGCTAAAACATCGTCACAATAAACTTCTACAAGCACACGATGACTTCCCCAGCAATTTTCTTTACAAAAAATGACCCAACAGAACCTCCCGCAAATGCTGTCTTTTTCTCCAATTTTCGAAGCTATTTATCGTGAAAAATAATAATGATACAACCAAGATAAAATTGTTTTGTTGACTGATTTTGATAGCTGTCAAATATACCTTCAAAATGACCTATATATATAAAGTTCGAGCTGTCTTTTAGATTAAGTTAAAAGAGTTTATTTACAAAGAACGCACAATCATGAATTTCACCATTTCACAAATCATATTTAAATCTAATTTTTTAATGTCTATCAACTTTATATTTCAACTGTTTTAACTATCAATGAGAGTCACTTCACTATAACTCAATCAATATCACCTTTACTTCACGCTCCGCTCTATCGCAGTTCTACTATCGTGGTTCTACTATCTCCCCCATTCATTCAGCTCAGCTTTATATTGGGTCTCTAGACATTCAACTAATTTCTCGTACATTGGCGAACTACCTAGAATATTCGAACAATTCTGAATGGCGCAGTGATGTCACTTTCAGATGTTGATCACGTTTGGTGGATTCTTCTGCTTTCGAGTACATTCGTTTGTTGATCATAATGTTGTTGCAAACGCAATTGCGACAGTAGCTGGCAGAATTATTTGCACATGTAACACTTCCCCCACCTCAGTTCTTTTCGCCCCGAAAAGATGTGTCACCAGTTGTAGTCAAGTCTCTCTGGATGAAATATGTGGCAACACGGTCCTGGAGCACGATTTTCAGCTTGGCCCTCGGCTTGCGGTGTTCCTGTATGCGATATACGTCGTTGATTCGCTTTGTTACCCGGTATGGTCCCTCCAAATTATGATGCAACTTTGGGGACCTACCCTCCCGCCGTTGTGGGTTATATAGCCACACCAAGTCATCTTGCCGGAAGCCAGTAGAATTTGCCTTTAGATCATACGTGGTCTTAATGCGGTCAGTAGCTGATTCGAGGTGTATTCGCACTGTCCGATGTATCTGGTTCAACCGTTGCCTTAGCTCACTTGCGTACTCCGAGATCGTTTGGGTTTTCTCAGGGGGTGTTCCGAACTTTATATTAGCCGGCAGACGAATAGTCTTTCCAAAAATGGCTTTGGCTGGGGCTTGGCCCGTCGATGAATGTTCGGCAGCTCTATATGCCATCAAAAATAGTGGGATGTGTCGATCGCAGTCTCTTTGGTTATCGTCGACCATATTGGCCAGGTGTTTATTGAGTGCGCCGTTGAAACGTTCGACCATTTCATCGGGTTGGGGATGCAGCGGTGTTGTCCTCGTTTTCCGTATTCCCAGCAGCGCATACATTTCGGTAAAAACTAGGGACTCAAAGTTTCGGCCTTGATCTGAATGTAGTTCACAAGGTACGCCGTACCTACTGACCTAATTTAACACTAGCTGTTTGGCTACAATAGTTGCTTCCTGGTTGGAAATGGGGTAGACCTCGGGCCACTTGCTGAAATAATCGGCCACAAGCAGCGTGCATCGATTTCCCCATTCGGGTTCAGGAAAGGGTCCTGCGATGTCAACAGTAATCCTTGCAAATGGTACCCCCACGTTATAGGCTTGCATTTGTCCTCTCAGTTCTCGACGGAAGCGCAAATCGTGCGTCTGCAACACCAGTCCTCTACGTCTTCTCGAGCGTGGAGCCAGTAAAACATTTCCAGCAATTTTCCTAAGGTCTTGTTAACACCAAGGTGGCCTCCCAAGGATCCTCCATCCGTTTTCTTAACCACATCGTGGATTCGGCTTTTGGGAAGTATAGTTTGCATCCGATAGGAGCTGCCATCGCCGTTTCCCATTTCCGCTTGAGTATGCCATCCTCCACCAGAAGGGAGTTTCATTGTGCCCAATAACTTTTTAGGGTGCCACCATGCATCGAAATTTCCTTCCACTCAGATCGCCCTGTTGTCTCCTTCCGTACGAGGAATGGTCCGATGTCTTCATCGGCTAACTGAGCATTTCGAATCTCCTCCGATGACCCACCTTCATCGAATTCGGCCGTTTTCAATCGCAGATCAACGGTCGGCTCCTTTTCCTCAATCCGTCGGCAATGCTTGCAGTTAGCTGGACATGGATGACGAGATAGAGCGTCAACATTTCGATGAACTCTGCTCTTGTGAAGTAGTTAGGATAGTCGATTGGGTTTCACCAGAGTCGCTTCTTATGATGCAATGTTCTTCATCAATTTGACCGGAAGTTCAGACTATAAGCTAATGCGTCCTTAACCGTTTGCTTTTGAGCTAAATGCACGGCTTGTTGCGATTCCTAGTCCATTAATGCGCTGATAAATGCTTCTGTTGCTGCGTCATCTCGATGTTCTGGGTCGTAGGCTGGGTAAGCCAAAAGTGTCAGTCGATCAATGTCTCGGGCTAGCTACTGTAGGTTTTTGCCAGACTTCTGCATCCGATGCCGTAGCTCTGACCGATAAATCTGCTTCAGATGATTGCCTCCATAACGCATGTCAAGCGCATTCAATATAGCAGCCGGGTTTGAGTGCAACTCAATGGAGATAGTCTGCAAAAGCTCGGCGGCTGGGCCTCTTAACATAGACCAAGAATTAATGCAGTTGCTCGTTCCTGCTCATTCCAGTGTTTTATCCTAGCGGCGGCTTCAAACTGGATTTTGCAAACACTCCAGACCGTTTGCCCGTCAAATACTGGTGCTTTCACATATCTGGATGTGCTTTGCACTGCGGTTATAAGCGGGGCTGGTGAGGTGGTTACTACTCCCTTCGCTGCTTCCAATTCCCGTTTCACTTTTTCCATCTCATTGTTGATTCTCTGTTCGACTTGGCTGATCTCATAGTTGATTCTCTCCTCAACCTGGCTGGTAAACTTTTTCCTCAACGCATTTAATTTTGTTCGTTACACTACTGAGCACTGTTTTTATTTCGGTTGAATGTTTCTCCAGGTTCTGTGTGATTCCTGCCTCGATTTCGAGTGTTTGTTGGTCTAGCTTCACTGATTGCTCCTCCAGCTTCTGTGTGATGTCTGAATTAATTTTGAATGCTTGTTGGTCGAGCTTGTTGTCAAGCTTCGCAGTTAAATTAGATGACCGTTCATTTAGCTTCGCAGGTAAACTGGATGACTGTTGTCGCTGCTCTTGCTGCATCAGCATCAACATTCGCATCATTTTTGCTTCACCACCTCCTGCTCCTTTTTTTGCATCTGAGGGCTCACCCGGATCCAGATACGCGCCTTCCGATTCAATCGCGTCACGCAAGCGTGCAATCAGGGTGGCCATTATACCTTGCGTAGCCAGGTTTCGCTGTTCCAACTCTTCCTTAAGCTTCGACCTGGTCAATTCATTAATTTTTAGGGTTTTGTACTAAAATACAAAACCCTATTGCAATCACGACCTGTGTCCGTCTGTCCGTCCGTCCGTCCGTCCGTCTGTATGTCACAGCACTTTTTTTCCGAAACTATAGAGGCTACAACTATGAAACTTTGTGGGAAGGTCAGAAGTGGTGACTTCTTGAAAGTTCAAGGGTGGAAAAATTTGTCAAAGGGGTTTAAGGGGGGTCTCCCCACATAGGGAGGTGACCCCTCAAAAAAAAAATTTCACCATTGGTAGTCGAGTAGGGTGTCATTGGAAAGGTATCAATGAGATCTTTTCAAAACAAGTCTTAAAATTGACTTATCGGTACCGAGGGGGGCAGGGGAAGGGGAAATGTACGAAATTTTCGCGTAACCCCCCCCCCCCCCTCGCGATTGGACACCTTCCATCCGAAAAATCTAAAAAAAATCATGAATGTAGGCCTTGATGAGTACAATAACAACAAATACATGAGAAGTCGAAATTCACTCAACTTTGTTAGCAATTGTATGATTTATCGATTTTATGTTGTCTTGTATAAAATCTCAACGGTACCCTTAAATTCAATAAAATTTAGCGAACAAATGACTATTTATAAGATTAATCTTTTCTGAAAGTTTCATAAAGATCGAATAGTATTTGACGAAGTTATAGCGATTTGAATTTTCCTGTATTACTATGGAACAATGTGCCCTGTATTACTATGGAAACATATGGCTATGGAGCCATATGCGCTTTTTACCGACTTAGACACTACAGCTTTGCTAGGATTTGCATGGAAATTTCAGGAATGATAGGTATCATGAGGACGAGTACATACAATTGAAACAAGTCAAAGAGGCAGGAGAGAGCTCCTAGCAAAAGGGCTTTGTAACCACTCTAGGATTCGAAAAAATAGGCCATGAATCGATGATTACAGTACAGAGGAGTGGCCCCTGAAAAAAATTTCATGAAAGGTAGCCGATATGAGTATCAAAAGAAAGTTCTCTATGAGAGCTTTTCAAAACACTTCTTAAACTGACAGATTTTGCTTCAGCGGGGGCAAAATGTGTTGCCTCTCTCGCGAATGGACACCCGTGATCTAAAAAAGCCGAAAAAATTATCAAGCAAGATATTTATGGGATTAACTTTAACAAATACCTCAGAAGTCAAAATTCTTTCAACTTTGTTAATAATAGTATGATCCTCGAACATGACGTGTTTCTTGAGTTTATTCGTTGCTGGTTACTGCATTTTGTAACTTGAGTACAAAACCCTTCTGACATGAGCATAGGTCTGTCTACCCAACTTGTTAAGTTTATGCTTCGTGGAATTTTTTATTATTTCGGCACTTTTTTAATTCCCACATTACATTTCACTATTGTGCATTTAATAAAAAATGTTTATAAGTTGTCACTTTCAAAATTTTAATCTCACTTCTGACACCACTGTCGCGTGTTATAATAATTTTATATGTTCCGGGAAAGTGAAAACGCACTGTCTTTTAGATTAACTTAAAAGAGTTTGTTTACAAAAAATGCACAATCATGAATTTCACTATTTCACAAATCGCATTTAAATCTGATTTTTTACTGTCTATCAACTTTATATTTCAACTGTCTTAACTATGAACGAAAATAACTTCACTATTAGTCAATCAATATCGCCTTTACTTCACGCTCCACTCTATCACAGTTTTACTATCGCGGTTTTACTATCTCCCCCATTCATTTAACTCGGCTTTATACAGGGTCTCTAGTCATTCAACCCATTTCTCGTACATTGGCGAACTACCTGGAGTATTCGAGCAATTCTGAATGGCGCAGTGATGTCACTTTCAGATGTTGATCATGCTTGGTGGATTCTTGTGCTTTCGAGTACATTCGTTTGTTGATCATGATGTTGTTGCGAAGACAATTGCGACAGTAGCTGGCAGAATTATTTGCACATGTAACAATATATACATTTGCACATGTAACAATGCATCGAATATTACGAGGCCGTAATTTTGCTTCGATGCTCACCATATTTTCAGGGATTGGGGTATATATCTAGGTCACTTTTCTCAATTAGCCCAATAGGCTAAGCAAACAAAATGACGGCCGTTTTATAAGAAAATCTGTGATTTCTGTTCTGAGACCAAAGTATAACTCCGATTTGGACGAGAATTGGTACAATGGTTCATTCGACTGTGCAATGAAACCAAAAAAAACTCAAATTCAAACAAAATGGCGGTCGCTCGAAGGTCGTAAAACGTACAAAATGTGGTTAATGTAGTTGTGAGCCAACCTTTGACCAATGTCAACTTGGCAATGTGGTAGAGACTGTAAGTGTTTAGTAAACGTTGGAAAAAACTTCAAGATTAGGACAGAATATCGAAATGGTGGCTAGGCAAAATTGTTATTGGATTTCTATAAAACAATCTAGGTAGGCGTTGATGCTATCTTCGATGAAAATGTATCAGAACAGAATCCGATTCCAATGGGGCCTGTAGATTCTAGCGGTTGTGAATTAATCACTAAATAGGGTGAAATAAAAAAAAACATTTGGAAAAAGGAAACCGACTTCGAAATGCCCTAAGAAGGACAAAATAAATTGCATGGAAACGATGCCAAATCAATTTACCTGTTTCGACGTAAAAATATCCAACATGCACGCCATCTCAAACGAAACAGGGGAAAACTGATATGGCACCGCCTCCATAAAATTTATTTGATAATGTTAGGGCATTTCGAAATCGGTTTTCTTGTTTTTAGGTTTTTTCATTTAAATACTTGTATTTAAGACACATTCAAATAATTTATCTAAATACTTATATTCAAGAGACATTCAAATATGTATATATTTTAATACTTATATTCAAGAGACATTCAGATAATAGCTGTCATATGATGGGAAGTAGCGTCAATCTTAACTCGTTATTTCATTCTCTGCCAGCAAACTGCCTCAATTGATAATTGATTATCATAAACAGATGTCGTCGATCAATGCTAGGTACTTGGCCACAATAAATCAAAGTACAAGTCCTTGACGGTCAACGAATTTCATTTACCATATTAATCGATTTGCTTGACATTATTAACACATTCCGTTCATTTGCGCGTTACACTTCACATGTCCCCCGCAACTATTTATTTTACTCAATTATCGATTAGTTGTCCATATCAGCACTAACATGTATTCATATTGATATTAACACACCTTGAATAAACACAGAATATAATATTCAACCTCATTCTACCTAAATATGTAATTACGAGTATTATAATTGTATAAAATTCAACAAACCGTGAAGCAGTGGCGTACAAACTTCGCCTGAATGTATTTATTTTTGATATTTACTCCATCACAACCTTCATCTTCTGTTCAATAACAGACAAAACATTTTCAAAATATCCTTAAGGCTTGATTGTTTTCTTCTTTCGCCATCAGTATACTATATCGCTCACTCTGTACGAAATTTAACAATATCGAAGCACTTCTCCATGATATTCAATCAGCCACCATTATATCTTTATATTCAGCAGTATCCGTTACGATATCAACGAAAAGCATATCCTTTCAATCAATTGATTTTCTACATCTTTGCGTAAACCTTTTAATAGCAACACAACATTGAACGGTAAAAGCATTTTATTCATTCTTGGAAAAACGAAACGAATGAATTGTCAACGTTTTACGGTTTCTTAAATTTCATACAATTTGTAAGGATTTCGAGAATTTGATGTAGAGAAGATGTAAAGGTATATTATAATGCCTTAAAATCATTTGATAGACAACACAGAAGATTTAAATAAGGATTCATCATACCTGAATGTATATCTTCTCGTTATATCCCTACGTAATTGTGGGTTGGTGAGAAAATGTATGTTCCAATTTTGCATGCAGGTTTAAGTTTTCTCTGGATTCAAGGAAATCGTTTTCTTACTCAAAACTTCAGTCCACTCACCTTTGTTCTTTGGAAATTTCCTATAGCCTTTTTGTGACAATTTCTATCCAAAAACAGAAAAGTTAAATTCTGAATGACTGATGGATAGAAGGATACGAGCAGCTCCAGTTGAAATGATGTGGGCAAGGAACAAGACAGGATCAGAGCTATTGAAATAAGTTTCATTTTAAATTGCAGATACAAGAATAATTTTCTAGGGAAGGGTAGAAATTATATATTTTTTTATTTGACTGTTTGCTCCCGTTTTAAATAAAACAGTGAGGTTTTTAGAAAATTGAGCCGGCAATAATTTGAAGAATTGATCTTATCCTAATGTATTATTTTGTAGAAGAGTATTTTCTACTTGAAAGTTATAAATTTTAAACCCTTTTCAAATGAAATCGATTGTACTAAATCTACCATAGGTGTGGTGTGCTAGGAATTTTATTAAGACTATGGGAATAACTATATATATATATATATATATATATATATATATATATATATATATATATATATATATATACATTGTGACAAAAAAGTACCCGAAAATTGTAATTTAACTTCCCAGGGTAAATATTTCAAAAATTGTATTTTGTTAAGTTGGTAGGACTATCCTTAATTACTATGCCAAATATGAGCGCAATCTGTTAACCAGTTTGCTTACAGCAGCAACTAAGTCGGTACAACTAAGTAGTGTGTTGCGATTTTTAAGCTGAATTTCCATCAAAAAGAGTACCGTGGCCTGGTCTCTTTGGACATGCTTGGTCGTGCGAATTCTGATCTCGCATTCATGGAGAGCACTATAACTGGCAATATAACATGGGCCCATGAGTTTGACATGCAAACAAGTCAACAATTATCGGAATGGAGGGAAAAAAACGAGCCGAAACCGAAAAAACCACGATAAAGCCAATCAAAAATCAAGGTGATGCTCATTGTTTTTTTATCGATATTCGTGATTTGGCGCACCATGAATTTGGAATTAGGAGTTCTATTTAGCCGTATTGAGGCCTTTGCATGAGAGCATCCGTCAAAACGACCCGAAATGTGGAAAAAAATTCCTGGATTTAACACGATGAGCCACGATTGTGACCGAATTCAAAGCCAGAAATGCAAAAAATACCATCAATCAACCACCGTATTCACCAGATTTGGCTCCGTGTGATTTTTTCTTGTTCCCCAAAATGAAATTGCCAGTCCGTGGAACCCGTTTTCAGTCGTTCGAAGAGATAAAACAAAAGTCGCTGAAGGAGTTGAAGGCCACCCCAAAAAGTGCTTATGGAAAGTATTTCGAGGACTGGAAAAATTGTTGGCGTAAGTGTATTGAATCTGATGGGGATTACTTTGAAGACGACAAAATAAATATTGATGAATAATTAAATATTTTGCGTTTTGTATATATATATATATATATATATATATATATATATATATATATATATATATATATATATATATATACATATATATAGGTATATATATATATATATATATATATATATATACATATACATATATATAGGTATATATATATATATATATATATATATATATATATATATATATATATATATATATATATATATATATATATAGATATATACGACTACTAGGACGAATAAATAAGGTGACATTTGAATTTAAACTGCGCGCGACGAAGGAATTGGAGAATTTTTTTTAGGTTGGTAGTACTGTCAGGGACATCTATGTCAAATTTACATGTCAAAATATTCTTAGTGTTTGAAATACGCGTCGGTTCGGGTCCCATCTTCGCTGCGGCTTGAATCTCCTCTATCGTATCAAAACGGGGTCCCCGGAGCGGTCTTTTGAGCTTGCTGAATAGCCAGAAGTCGCACGATGCCAGATCAGATGAATACGGTGGTTGCGGAACAATATGGGTTGAGCTTTTGGCAAAATCATCACGAATTACGAGTGCAGTATGGGATGGTGCATTATTGTGGTGTAAAAACCAAGAATTTTCTTTCCGAAATTCCGGCCTTTTTAGGCGGATAGCGTTACGCAAACGACTCCAAGCCCGCATAACGTTCAAATAATATTCCTTGTTGACTGTTTGGCCCGGCGGAAGGAATTTATATTGCACAACACCACGATAATCGAAGAAGAGAAGAGGTTAATGGTCGCCCAGGACGCTCTTTGTCTTCGACATATTCACGGCCGGCTTGGAACTCACTATACCAATCTTAAACATTTTTTTTAGACATAGCCTCATCACTAAAGGCTTTCTGCACCATCCTCAATGTATCCGCAGCAGAAAATTGATTCCGCAAACAAAATTTAATGCAAATTCAACAAATTTCGACATCGCAAAAAACGAAAAACTCACTTTTAGCAACTCACAAAACGACGCGTATCTCAAACACTAATGAATATTTTGACATGTAAATTTGACATAGATGTCACTGATAGTACTGCCAACCTAAAAAAAATTCTCCAAATCCGTCGACGCGCGCAGTTTAAATTCAAATGTCACCTTATTTTTGGGATATAGTAGTATATATATATATATATATATATATATATATATATATATATATATATATATATATATATATATATATATATATATATATATATATTTATATATATATATATATATATATATATATATATATATGTGTGTGTGTGTGTGTGGCTTTATTTGTGTATTGATTTATTCTTCCAAACTATTGGTGGTTGGACCTATCGAATAGTATTGCCAATATAAACTTGAGGGCATGAGTAGTTTCTGGAACGTTAAATAACATCCAACTATACATAGCAATGAATCCACATACCTATATCTGTTCTTCTGTCGGTTTATCATGTAATACGTATTGACCTTATGTCTGTATTTCACTTTTGTTTTTAACAAATCTGTTAGTCCGTCAGTGCGTCACAGCAAGTTTTCTCAGAGACTAAAAAAGCTACAATTATCAAATCTTACGAACAGCTCAGAAGTTTCTGGTTAATGAAAACTTCTAAGTCGAAAAAAATTCGAAGGATTTTAAAGAAGGTCCCCCAATACAAGGATGTGAACCGTTATCAATTTTTATTCACCAAAGATAGTTGAATAGAGTATTAAATGAAAGCTCTTGATGAGGTCTTTTAATATGTGTTATTAAAATTGATATTTTGATACAAAAAAAATTGTGTGGCCCCTTGCGATGAGACACCTATAAAACGGAAAATATAAAAAAATGTTAGGGGTGGTTCTTCATGTTTTAAATAACGACAAATACCTCGAAAGACGAAAATCGCCAAACTTGGTTAGTAACATTATGATTTATTAATTTTACATTTTCTTGAATAAATTCGTGAGTGTATCCATAAATTGGATGAAATTAGATGACCAGATGTCTACTCATAAGGCTAATGAACGATAAAAATTTCAGCAGGATCAAATAGTATTTAACGATGTTGTGATGGTTTGAATTTTCCTACATTACAATATGCGCTTTCAACCACCTCAAATACTACGGAATTGTTAGAATTTGCATGAAATACTCAGTAAAGATATATACCATTATATATTTGAGAATTCATTCAACGAGTGACATCAGTAGGCATAAAACAAAATGGAAGTCATTTTAAATAAGAATGCTGAGTAAATTTGAATTATTTTTTCCCAACATAAAGATTGAAATTACAGGCTTTTAGCTCTTAATTAAAACAAACATTTTATGATAAACAATATAATGCTGGTAGATTCTTATGGGCACAATAATAAGAAATACCTTAGGAGTCGAAGTTCACTCAACTTTGTAGCAATAATAGCAGGATTTGTAAATGTAACATTTTTTTCCCAGTAAAATTATATGACTACTTTTTTTTTAATATTTAGGTAGTCTCCGTAAACGGCTCCAAGCCCGTTTGAGAAACGAGGAGGGATCTCTTTGTTTCCCCAACCCACAGCTTTCATGATTCCTCATTCCAAAATCCACGACCAAATGCTAGCAAACGGTTACAGTGTCGCACACTGGGTTTACTGGTCCCCCAATGAAAGGACATTAAATGCCGAGAAATGCCAACAACTGTTAATGTTATATGCACACCAACATCTATGCTGGTAAATACTACTTACACCTTCCTTATGAGGACACAAGAGTGTGAAAGCGAGTCTTCTGCGCCTGGTAACGGAATTGAAAGCATTAACTATGCTGCCAGAATGGACGTTGGGCGATGGGTCAGCACCACATTCCTGGGAAATCCTAAAATGTTTCGAAACCTGCAACTGAACCTTGGAATTGATTGAACCTATGGGAAGGACCCCAACCGAAAAAAGGACAAAGGCATTGAATCCTGGAATGTCTGATCCCTGAACAACCCTCGTCCTGTTAAGGCCCTTTTACGACAGGCCAGTCAATATAAATTAAACATACTGGCAATCCAGGAAATGACACTGGACTGAAAATCATATTCTTAATAAGCGATCGCACACAATATTCAAAAGTAGAAAGCCTACGAGAAAACGAGAACTCGGAGTGGCGTTTATAGTGAAAAGGGAGTTCAAATCGCATATTATTGATTTTAAGGGAGTTAATGAACGGTTGTGTGTGATCTGTATAAAATTGAAATTTTTCAAAATGTCGCTGATAAACGTATAGGCACCAGCCGAAGAAAATGACGAAGAAACGAAGGAAACGTTCTACAATCAACTGGAAAGACAAGTTGAATCATTGCTTACAAACGACAAAATAATGGTGGGAGATTGACAAAGGCAAATCTCATCGGAAATGACTGGAGGCTATAGCCCCCATGATGAAACAAGTGACAACGGCCAGTACCTGCGTGAAGCGGAAATCTAGTCTAGTTCGATTTGTTTCCCACATCTACGCATACACTCAATGCCCTGGATGCCACTGGATGATAACACACAGAACTAGATCGACCATGTTCTGATTCAACAACGTTGGGCCTCGCGCATATTTGACACCTGTACATACAAAGGACCCAATTGCAACTCAAATCATTACTTGATCAAATTAACTTATCGTCTTCGTATGTCAAAGGCATATTCCGCAAAGGCCAGAACAGAAATGTGACAACAAAAGGCTCCAAATAGCGTTTGTGGCGGAACAATGTACGGAAACCCTCGAAAACCAACTAGCTGTCATTCTATCGGTCACATTACTGAAAACAAGCAACGATCTGTGGATGGAAGTGAAAGCGGCGAGTAAAACCGTGGCAGAATAGGCAATCGGAGATCACGCCCGGCGCAACAGATGTGATTGATTCAACGATGAGTTCCTGAATGCGTTAGACAAATAGAATCAGGCGTACAAAGAATATGTGGGTAGAAAAATCAGGAAAAAAAGAGAACATTATGAAAATCTCAGAAAAGTACCGAAGAAGATCACTAGAATTAAGAAAAGAATACACTTTGGTGAGCTATCGAGAAGTATCAATGAAAGTTTAGCGAGCAAAAATACAAAACAAGCATACAAAGTCCTGAAAAGCCTGAAACGTGGGTAAAAGCCCATGACCACGCTCTGTCGTGATGATATCGGCAACATCATCGCTGATGTAACGAGGATTAAGAAAAGATATTCCAAGAACCTCCTTAATCCATCGCATAGCTCTACAACATCAGAGCTTATAGATATTCCCGGAGAGCTTCCATTGGCGCACCTACTCTGGATGAAGTTTGTACCATTATCAAAGCCAAAAAAATAATAAAGCGCCGGACATCAATGACGTTCCAGTGGAGCTCATCAAATATCGTAGCAGCGATGTTCAGAAAGCCATCCATAAAATCACCCTGGAAATTTGGCAACAAGGACATATGCCGAATGAGTGGAGCCAATCAATTATATTCCCTATCCACAAAAAAGTGATACGCTACAGTGCGAAAACTATAGAGGCATGTGACTACTTTGTAGGGCGTACAAAATATTTTCAAAGATCTTAGAAAATAAAATCGGACCAGACGCCAGCAATATTATTGAGGAGTATCAAGGTGGCTTTAGAGCAGGTGGATCAACGATAGACCAGTAGTTTACAGTCAAGCAGTTCAACATAGACGTATACCAACTATTCGTTGACTTTTAGCAAGCATACGACATGCGTTAGATAAGAGGAATCAGGCGTAGAAGCAATATTCAGTAGGAAAACTGGAACGAAGAGAAAACACTTTGAAAATTTCAGAAGAGTAGCCAATAAGACAATTAAAATTAAGAAAAACAACAACAACAACATAAGACAAGCAAACAAGATAGGGAAGAGCTTGAAAGAAGTTTATCAGCACAATATCACGCTCTTCCGTGATGACATCGGTAACATCATCGTCGATGAGAGAGGATTAAAGAAAGATGGGCATCATATTTCAAGAACCTCATAAATTCTATGCATAGACCCAGAACATTGAAGCCTATAGATATTCCTGGAGAGCTCCTTGATGAAGTTTGTTCTACCATCAAGGTCCAAAAGAATAATAAAGCATCCAGTATTGATGAGATTCTAGCGGAGCTGATAAGATATGGTAGCAGCGTTGTTCAGCGAGCCGTCCATAGAATCACCCAGCACATTTGAAAACAAGAACATATACCAAATGAGTGGAGCCACTCAATTATATTCCCTATTCAAAAAAAAAAGGTGGCGAAACGTTCGAAAACTAAAGAAGCATACCACTTCTTTGAACAGCGTACAAAATATCTTCTAAAATCTTAGAAAATAAATCAGACCATACGCTAACAGTATTATTGGGGAACATCAGTGTGGCTTTTGAGCAGAGGCAGTGATGATAGAGCAATTGTTTCCAGATAAGCAGGTACTTGAGGAATCCCAGAAGTTCAACGTAGACGTATACCAAATCTACGTTGACTTTGAGCAAGCATATGATCGGAGCGCAATGTGCCAAATCATGATTTGCCTTGGTGTCCGAGCAAATTAGTCCGTCTTATCAAAATGGCAACGACTTTGGCAACGTCACAATCTCGCATCAATAACCAACTCGCTGATGCTTTTGACGCAAATATCATACTAAAGCAGGGATATGGGCTGGCCCCATTGCTAATCAATTTGGCTCTAGAATATGTCATCAGAAAGCTACCTGTTTAAACATGATATACGTTACTAAACACGTCAATCCAAGTGGTAGCATATGCAAATGACATCAACATTTTGTCACGGTCACAAACAACGGTCTTGAAACTTGAAAGCTAAGCAAAACTAGTCGGGCTACAAATTAGTAAGAATATGGCAAAGCTCATGACGCAATCGAAGCGAAATTCCCCAAATACACAAAATATCAGACTTGTGGGCAAATTATTGAGAATTGTTAATGAAAGAGACGAGATACGCCGAGGAATAGAGCTCATGAATAAAATATTTTAATTAAAACAAAGCTCCAAGGATTCAAAACTGTGATAAGATCTGTCTTATGTTATGGGTGTGAAGAATGGATCCCAACCCATGCGTCGCAAACATATTGAATGCCTTTGAGCGATGAGTCTTGAGGTGACTAATTACAATGAAATTAGACGGGGACCAATTTCGAATTCAAAATACTTTTAGAACTCGTTGAAGCAAAAGTTTCTGATTTCAACTCAAGCCTCAACGGTGAATCCATTCTTCACTTCAATGAAGCATTGGCCTCCGACCTCATACCGTATTGTAAAATAATTTTGCTAACCCCTATTAAAATCGCGCCTGTCTGTCCATCTCTCCGTCGTGGCGTCCATCCGTCCGTGTGCCACAGCACTTTTTCTCGCGAACCATATAAACTACGAACATAAAATTTTGCATAAAGGTGCAGGTGTAAAGTGGTGCTCTATTCAAAATTTCACTACAAAAAAATTTTACAGGGTCCTTTAGGGGGTCTCACCATTTAGGGGAGTGGCCCCTGAAAAAAAATATCTTCTAAGGTAGCCGATATGGGTATTAAACAAAAGGTCTTAATGAGAACTTTTCAAAACAGGTCTTAAACTGACGTGTTTTGTTTCGAGGGTGCACAGGGAGGGAAATACCACGAAACCCCCCCCCCCCCCCCCCGGGATTGGACACGTGTGATCTGAAAAAAATGGTGGGGTAAAGGTTTATGAATACAACAACAACAACAAATACGTCAAAAGTCGAAATTCGCTTAACTTTGTTAATAATAGTATGATCTTCAAATTTTACATTTTTCCCAATGAAATCGTATGGATACTCTTAAACTCTACGAAATATAAAAAGTCTTAAAAAAGTTCCTCATATCGTGTAACTTTGATGAAAATCAAATCATATTCACGAAAGCTATAGCCATTCGAAGTTTAATGCACAATTTTGGTACTTTATAGCCTCTTCATCGAATTAGACACTGCAGTTTTGATTTGATCTTCTTAACATTTTCAGATAAGATCAATAACATAAACATTTTTGGGAATGCATGATCTGAGTGATTTTTGTTAGCTTGCAACAAAATGGCGACCGTTACAAATGGAGAAACAATCGATTTTCTTTTAAGAGATGTCCACTTTTTGACGTGTTTCTTGAATTTATTCGTTGTTGGTGACTGCATTTCGTAATTTAGATACAAAACCCTTCTGAAATGAGCCTTAGTCCGTCTTCTTAACTTGTTTTGTCTGCTATGAGGACTTATGTTTTATATTTGAGAAGATAAACAACAATATATCAGTGGTATTGACGGTATTCTCAATATAGTTCGCAGACATTTGCCGAAGGAATGATTGCATTTTGTTCAACTCGGTTTTCCCGATCTTGGAGAAAGGAAAGGAATCTATCCACCCCAAAAGCTATCACCCAATAAGCTTCAGAAATATGTTTAGAGTAATACTAAAATAAGAAATATGTGTTGATGCCAAGTTACCAGTTTGATTGCCGTTCCAGGCACTCGGCCATACATATGATAGCGAAAGTAACCTCAGACATCAGCTGCAAACTAAACCATAGAGAATGTGTTGGAGCATCTCTCATTGAAATGGACAAAGCCTTTAATACGGTTTGGTTAGACGGGTTCATTTTAAACCTCCTTCAGTTTGAGTAATTGTTCGAAATTTAAGGCATATAATTAGTACACACTGGTATTTTTCTAGAATAAGGAAATGATATAAATAAATTGGCCCAGGGGTAGGGACTTTAAACCTAGTAAGAAAGTTGCGAAAAATACTTTATCCTATGAACACGAAACTATAAACTAGTGGCGGCTGCGGCATGTGAGCTATAAAGTTGCAAAAGTAATCATATATTTTATTTTTTGAAATTCAAAAACCTCAAATAAAAGGCATAAAATTAAATTTTATAGTAAGAATTTGATTTTGAGTTAAAGCAACAATCTATGCCATATGTTTTTCAAAGATTATCTTGTTTAAATGTTGACTGCAACTATGCCATGAATAGTCCGCCTGAGGGTCCAATTTTGGACAACGCGCTCCAGCTTTGTGACTGGTATCTCGCGAATGACAAGAGTAATGTTAGCTTCCACAAAGATGATTGGAGCTGGGCTATCCCTGTTGACCAGAAACTTCATGTAACCCCAAAGAAAATAATCTAAAGGCGTGATATCCCTTAATCTAGGCGGCGAATTTACTGGTAAAAAACTTGAAATAAGATTCTCATCAAAATGATTTCTCAATAAGTCCATTATTTTTCTCGCTGTATGCAAAGAAAGTTTCTCACAGAACGCTGATATTCGTAATAATGTTGAACAATTTGGATACATTGCTACGGTATAAGTCTTTCCATGATGATTTGTCAAACAATACTCAATAAAAATCACATTACAGTTTGACAAGATCATGCGTGATCAGTCAAGAACAGCCTATTGAAAATCAAACCTAACAATGAATGACCCGTTATTTCAAAAACCATAATTATACTGTTTAGATATATGCCTTACTATACTCTATAAAAATTTTAAGCTTATGTAGCTACACATTTACATCTGCATAGACTACCTTTTTTTTGTGGTAGAGAGGTGAATGCCATTTATGCACAGACTCCTATGCTCGCAAGAAAGCAACTGGACTACCCACTAAACACCTCCCCTGTCAACCTGGAACCAACCGTTTGACACATTTCTTCGGGCCAAGTCTCGTTTTGTTACGCCGTGAGGCGCCTTGAAGCTGGTGGATCCCTTTCCTAGCGGGACGGGAGAGGGGAAGAGGGAGTGCTAGAAAAGCGATCCCCCAGCCCCCGGCTGCTGCGAATCCCTTTTATATTTTAGGTCTGCCCGAGCATAATGTGCCACCTGGTTCCATTTGTCAGCCGATTCGAGCATCACTGCAACTATATTATCCGGGGTGAGCTCTCCCGTTACCCTGTAGAGTTCCCTTCACAGCCTGACCCATTTTGTACACGCAAAAAATGTGTGGCAGGCATTGTCCTCCTCTCCTGGGCAAAACCGTCAATCAGGAGATCGTGACTTACTGATCTAGTGCAGGTAAGACTGAAAACACCCGTGCCCACTCAAAAGCTGGGTCAGGTAGAAGTCAGTCTCACCATGCCTTCGATTAAGCCATGATCTCACATCCGGGATGAAGCGCGCAGTCCACCTTCCCTTCGTGCAACTGACCCAAAACTGCTGCCAGTTGTTGAGCGAGCGCTGCCTCTCCTCGCGGACAACCGTCTCCCTCGCTCTCTAGCAAAGGAGAGTGACAGGTACAACGCCTGCAATCACTCTCACCGCCGAATCAGAGACTGTCGTATACAAAGATGCAATCCTCAGTGCTTCCTCTCTGTACCTGTGCCAAACGTTTTCGGTATACCTCCTTGCTGAGAGCGTCGCCCCATACTTCTGCTCCGTACAGTAGCACTGAGCCTACAGCACTTATCAAGAGGCGCCTTCTTGACGGGCAAGGTCCCCCGACGTTGGCCATAAGTCGACTCAGGGCTGATATTCCCGAAGAAGCCTTCTCAGCCGTTGCCCTGATTTGATCAAAGAAACTCATCTTCGAGTCGATCAGTAGCCCAAGGTACTTCACCATAAACAAGGTATAGTATAGATGTAGAATAGTTTTCGTATCCATTTTATTTTTCTACGTCTTCTTTGTAACGCTACAGCCCCTCGTGGGCCTTTGCTTCCCACAACAAGCACCTCCAACTGTCTCAGTGCACTGACCACGTCCTCCAATTTCGAAATCCGAGCAGCGATAAACTGTCTTCGTCGGCCAAGTCAGACCAGCGTTTCCTCGGTTTCCCCACTGGTCTCCGCCCCACAATTCTCCCAACAAATACCTTTTTGGGGATCCGTTGTTTATTCATACGATTCATGTGGCCAGCTCATTGCAGCTTCTGCAGTCTTATAATTGTTGAGATCTCCGGCTCATACAGCTCATTGTTGTATCGAATTCGCCATTGGTCCCCATCTAGCTTCGCTCCGATTATTTGCCTCAGGACCCGTCGCTCAAAGGCGTTCAGTATATTTGCGGATACTTGGGTTAGGGTCCATGTTTCAGACCCAGTATAATACAGGTCTTTTCATAGATATATTGTTTTCCTGTGTATACAGCTGGTCTTCAAGATCATCAAAAGCTATTTTTACAAGCACTTTAAATATTAAGTCATTCATATCAATATCTCTTTGGGTTCTGCGCACCCGAAAAGTAAATACCCTGCCACTTCTTTCTCATTTTAAATAAAATATGCAAAGTTCAAGCTAAAAATGAAACACATTGGGTAGCAAGAACTACGCTCGTGTCACAAAGATTTTGCACTCAACCTACGATATACAGACACTAATCATGAATAAACAAACTCGAAAAAAAATCTTCGACGACATCTACAACAATTACAAACTCACTTTAAAAGAAAAACTATTGTTACACCATTTTAACCTGCTGTCATTTTTTGCAATGTCGCTCTCAACCATCCTGAAGATATTTTTTTTTTTAAGTGATATGTAGAAAACGCGTACATTGTTTTTGGTATACTCGGAGAACTTTCAAACGGGTATTACTTCCGTAAATGCGATTTGACTGTATTGAAACTTCCAGACTATAAGGACCTTTAATTGGACTACTTAAAATAAAATTTATGGCTACCCATATGAATTTACTGTGAAAAATGTTATTTTAAAATTATTACGAACAAAGTTGAGTGAATTTCAACTTCCAAAGTATTAATTATTGTTGTACTCATCGAAACCTACCACTATGATTTTGGCACCGTTGAAATATATGTTTTCATCTAGAGCTTATAGCCAATAATACTTTCAATGGTGAAGTTGGGGAAAATTAACTTAAGTTCACTCAATATTCTCATTTAAAGCAGCGTTATTTTTTTTTTAAGATTACTATTTAAGATTACTAATATTACTCCTTGAACAGATTCTCAAAGATGTGCAGTATATAAATCTTTCCTGAAATGTTAATGCAAATCCTAATAAGCCCGTAGTGTATGAATCGATTGGAAGCGCGTATTGCTCAATAGCCACGTATTGCTGATGTAACACTGAACATTTGCACCACCATAACTTCCTTAAATGCAATCCGATTCTTCCGACATTTTCACCGTTGATTTAGTCTTACGATTGGCTAGTCTGTATGTGAAATTTTATGACCTTTAAGGGTACCCTCACGATTTTATGCAAGAAAATGTAAAATTTGTAAATCATACTATTACTAAGAATGTTTAGCGAACTCCAACTTCTCTGATATTCGTCGTTATTGTACTCATAGAGAAGTAGGTCCATTACTTTTCAGATTGTTCGCTTCACAGATGTCCAATCGCGAGAGGGAGTAGAGGATACAATTTTTTCGTGTTCTTCCGCTTGCTTCTCCTGCCCCATTTTCAATATTGCAATTTCATTAACATATGTTATTAGAAGGTTTCATCAAGGCCTTTTATATGATATCCTACTTGACTATAGTTGACTGAAAAAATTGTTTAAGGGTTCAAATCTTTATATATGTTAGGGTGCTACTGATTTAATACTCTTTTCGATGAAAATTAAAAGGAATGAAAAATCTAGAGCACACCTTTGTGACTAAATGGAATTGAATATTTTTAGGACAATGTTTATCCAAGATCAATTAGATTCAGCGTAATAGCGGAACATTCCAAACTAAAATCAGTATGTTCCATGGAATCTATGTTTAATCTAAAATAATTAACTGTTTTAAATTGTGTAGTCTCTTTAAACTAAATCCCTGAGGATGTTATGAGCTAAACATACTAGTAATTTAAGTGTATTCCGTGGGTTTATAAATTTTTAACATAGCTCAATAATACATTGGATGATAATTTATTCAACGTTTCGCATTCGTTGCGTACAGACGTGTTTTCAAACTGCTTTTGTTAATACATAGCTTTCAAAAATTAAATTATTTTTTAAAAACATCAGTCTAAAGTTAATTTTGATTGAAAAATGCTTATATTGTCGAAGCAATCAATTAAAGCAATTTATACCCAGTATAATTTTACTTCGATGCGTAAAGAAAAGCGAAGAAACTCAAGAAAACTTAGGAACTGCTGGTATGGAGGTACGCGGCATCTTCCTCCCAATGGGGGAAGATGGCGATGGTTATAAATAAGAGGAAACATAATTAAGAAAACTCTGCAGACTAATGAACAAATTACGTAACAAAAATAATGAACTAAGGCTACAGATACAGTCCCTACTAGATCAAGTCAAGAAAGGTATGACAATTTAAAAATCGCCACTGCAAAAACAAGTGCAACAGGAAACAAGGGGAAGGGTGAAACAAACAATCCTAGAAAACATTGTAAATTTTATTCAGTATTTAAGAAATGGAAATAAAGGAGAACATACCAACTCACAGCTCTTCTGGTTCCTCATAAAAAACTATCAACAAAGCAGAAAAAATTCTGACAAGAAGGAAGAGATATGGTTCGGGCATTAGCAGCCAAAAATATATTAAGAAATGGTGAAATCGAAACAGTGAATGCAGAATAATTAACTATTAAAACAAAATCACTGCTTAACTTCAAGTCAACCAAATTCTTAAGGTTTTGAATTCTGAGGAGGTTTCAGAGTTCACCTGTGCCCAAAGAAGGGAAATAATCATTGAAGGGTCTTGACTACGGAGAGGGTACAATTGAGCTCCTTCAGGTGCTCTAGGAAACTATACAAGAAATTGAATTCGTTTCTGTCAAAACCTTTGCAGAAAGGAGATCAACCGTTTAAAAGAAAAATCTACCACTTTATCTGGTACAAACTTCTAATAAAAGCAGGTCAAGTGCCCCTCAATGGATAAGATACTTGAATTTGGGAGTGATAAGAAGCGAATGCCTTCAGAGAAGAGAAGTGAGCGTTATCAGTGTCATCGATTTGGCCATTTGGCTGCCAAATATGCCATGCACTGTCGGTACATGAAATTCAGAGAAATTATACCCCCAGTGAGTTCAAATTGGCTCAGAGGGAGTCTAAAGAAAATTGCACTGCGTCAGCTACGGTGTATTTCGTCATCCAGCATCATATCGAGGATGCCTCCGATATCAAGATGCAAAACATAAATTTCTTTCAAAACAAAAGCAAGTATACAGCAGTGGGATACCTTCCAAGTTTGTCAAGCCCGGGGTATAAGTTGCACTCAGCATTATAATTTGCACCCAGCAGACAATGTTGTAAATATTACAAGTAGCACCAATGAGTTTTTTGTTAGTATTTAAAAGTAACTTGATTTTTTATCGGAGAGCATCAAGAAACAAAATTCATGTTTTTCAGCGTTTAGATCTTGCAAATGCCTCAAAAACACTACTATCCAGTCACATTCCCATGCATAGGCTTCGTCACATCTCAATCAAAGTCAACTCTATTGTTACTCTACATCGATAAGACTAGCTCCTAGGCACATCTGCTGGGAATCAAACAATAGAGAATGTATTGGAGCGCATCTCATTGACACGGAGAAAGCCTTCGATGAAGTGTGGCTAGACAGACTAATTTTTAAATTCCCTCGATACCGCGTGACTTCAGAGTCTTGAATGGTCTACGGCAAAGAACACGGCAGACCGAAAAGCTACAATAGTTTAGAGCAATCTGCAAAAAAATGTTTAATGATATGTAGCTCTATATCAGTAATTGGCAAATCAAAATCAATGCGCAGAAGTGCGAAAAATCTAGTTTCGGACAACGCTGAACTGGGCAAGTCAAGACCTGAAATGTGATTGGAAGGATTTGCTCATCATGGCTAGCGGAGGTAGTTCAGAACTGATTCCCGATAAATCCTGTGTTCAATACCTCGGTGTTCATCTGGATCAGTATCTGTACTATACTGAACATGTCAAAATCATGCTCAGTAAGTGTAATCATGCTCCTTTGACGACTCTTTCACTCCAGATACATTGATCAAAAGGACAAAGTTATCCGTAACAAGACCCTGGTTAGACTAGTTTTGACAAGTTGGATGTTGGATCTGGTACAACCAGTGTAGTAGTACTATGGAAAAATTAAGAATTTTCGAAAAGAAATTTCTTCGTGCATGTACTGGATACATAGAAAGCCTGACACGGATTGGAAACACTTAACATCGAATAGAAGAATGTATCTAACTGCTAAAGTGACAAGAGTCGATATCCGCATACTGAGACTTCTTAGGAATCATATTACAAGATCTGCAACTATGAGCGAAAACCCCTGGATATCACAGCCGTTCTACTCTACAGACGTGTATATTGAGACTTGTCTCGCTACTGGCTTTGTTCCTTCGGAAGCATTCGTGTATTTGGACATGAATCGATATGTTTTTGATTCTGATCGTGTCCCAACCATATATTACATATATAACCGAGCCACTGACAAGAAGATAAAATATCCTCAAAATTTGAGCTCACGAGACTCAGTCGCCAGATTCGTTAAGGCTGGTCGAGCTAAGACGGAGTAATCCAGATATTAATCGCTGCATGATAATGCCTAAATTATTCATGGCTATTTTTTGTTATTTTGTTTTTGTGTTTTTTCGTTATTTAGTTTTGAACTTCAGCCCATTATTGCTACATTTAGTGTTGTTATTGTTTGTGTTTTAGGGACAGTTTTCAATATTTAGGAGAGGTAAATGCTATGTTCATTATATTAGGTTTTAAGATAAGGCTTATCGTTAAAGTTAAGAATATTGATAGCTTTGTATTAGTAGAAGATAACGTTTTTGATTGAATTTCATTAGAATTAGGTTTATTGGATGTAGTATGAAAATTCACTGTAATGTTAAAATTTTAAATAATTTTTGAATAGTATTGTTTATTTTTTTTTTTGCCTTTTTCGAATTGAGTTATAAAAAAGAAAGTAATTACAATTTAATTGGATTTGATATTGGTTATTGATTAAATATTTTGTTGATTGATAATGAAAAACTGAGAGAGCCATTTGAGCTTTTAAGTTTAGTATTTTTTATTGTTTGGAATTTGCTTTCTATTTTTTAAAAGTTTATAACGATTAGTACTGAATAAAGCGTTTTTGATTTTTACCTTGGTTGATACATACTTCAAATTGGCCTAGACAATTTTATTTTCTTTGGATTTTCATGAAAATTTGAGAAATATGTTCGATACGTCCAGCATTTAGAAAAATTATTTAAGCTGGGACAAAATAGCGGCTGTTTTGTGCTTATGAAAGAAAGTCTGCATCTTTTGGATTAATTTGAATGTCCAAAAATTGAAAATAATACAAGTCATCGATTCATGGCATCAGAGAACATGTTTTGAACTCTGGAATTGTTACAAAGCCCTTCTGGTAGGAGTACTCTCCTACTTATTTAACTTGATTTTATGTATGTCCACGCATAATTTTTGACTTTCGATAGGTAGGCATGCCCTGTTTTCACTAAGCCATTTGATTTGGTTACTTTTTGGTCCGATTGGAAGGATGTGAAAAACGAATTACTGTATAGTACGTTTAAAGTTAAAAAGAAAAAATTTATGTTGATAGACTAAAATGGTTCGGAACAGAATCCATACAATCCGTGAACGGACAATGGAGATATTAACATTAATATTTGGATCAATATCACTAAGAAATGGAATTTCAGTACACTTTCGTGGGAAATGCATTCAAAATTGATCTATTCTTAGGGGTTTTATTGCATGGTGTTGAAGGATAGTTGAAAAAATGTGTGTCTTTAATACTATAGACTAGTGATACATTTATCTATGGCAAAATTCAATAAGTTAGTTATTCGCAATTTATCTATGGCAAAATTCAATAAGTTAGTTATTCGCATTCTAATTATCAACTGAGATTGCATAGTTTATGATAAGTATGAGAACCAACCTTGGGTGATTGTTTAAGGAATACTTTTTAACCAACTTACATTGGGAAGTAGGTTATCGATTTTGATTGTATGGTTTTTTTTGTGGGCCAATCAATTTTTTCGTTTCAATATCATGAAGTTTGCTACTTAATTTGACTCTAGAATATACCATAAGAAAGCGACCTATCGATATAAAAGATACGATGCCACACAAGTCTAGGCCAGTGGTAGGCTATGCGGATGATATCAACATTTTGCCACAGTTATTAACAACCGCCAAAGAACATTCCCTGAAAGTCTACAGTAAGATAAGGCTAAAACTGCTACAAATCTATGACAATATAAAAAGGTTCATCTTCTTCTTCTTAGCCCCTCTCTGGCCTTCGCTTCCTGCAAATAGCGCCTCCAACTGTCTGGGTCCATTGACCGCGTCCTCCAATTTTGAAATCCGAGCAGTGATGAACTGTTTTCGTCGAACGAATCAGATTAGCGTTTCCTCGGTTGACAAGGCTCATGCTATACCTCAAATACCGAAAATATCAACTTGACGGATTCAGTATTCAAATTTTGGGCAAATGTGTGTGCTCAGGCACCAAAATAACGAGAACTGCTAATGAAAGAAACAAAATGCGTCAAAGAATACAGCCCGCCTATAAAATGTTTTATTCAGTCTTGACGATCTTGAAGATCTGTTGCATACACAGAAAAATATATCTCCAATCATACAAATCGGTGATAAGACCTCTCGATGTAAAACGTGGACCCTAGCCCAAGGATACCCAAATATATTGAACGTCTTTAAGAGACAAGTCCGAAGACGGAAAATTGGAGCGAAGCTAGATGGAGACCAATGGCAAATTCGATATAACCATGAGATGTATGAAATTTTTGACGAGCTGGAGGTCTCAACGATTGTAGGGTTGCGGAAGCTGCAATGGATTTGCCATATGAATCGTGTGTATAGACAACAGATATCCATCAAAGTATTCGTTGAGAGAACTGAAGGGCGGAGACCAGTAGAGAAACCGTGGAAACGCTGGTCTAACTCAACCGACGAAGACAGTTCATCACTGGTTGGATTTCTGAGATACTTGGAAGCATTTGCAGCGGAAACCAAAGGCCCAGAAGGGCTGAAATTCTACAAAGAAGAAGAAAAAGAACATTATAAAGCTAAAAAACACTATAACAACCGTGGATTTTCTTTAGTAGAATTTTTGTATCTAAATTTCTATATGGAACTGTGGATATCAGTGATAAATTTTCATATAAGCAACGACAACGACTTACGCTAAAACCACGAAAATAGACTTTTTCTAACGATAAATGTCCTTTTTCATTGTCCAATTAACGTATCTTTTGCAAGGAACTTTCCATAAAGTAAATGCAAGAGTAGTGCAAAGCCAGGAAAAATTCTCTATGTTCTTTCAAAATGAACGGGATGTTTCAATCGAAATTTCAGGAAATGCTTTTTTTCTCATATCTGCCATATGTAAGTGTCGGTATTGCAAAGCCTTTAAACGAATTCTCACCTTTTGGTGGGAATTAAATATATGATATTAAAATATTTTGCCTTTTATGCACAACCTCAATAATTGTGATCCACCAACTGCTCGATTCCTGGTGAAGAGAAACCCTTACAAAAGTCGGCAGGTAAACTTATCTAAAGGATTTCATCCTTTACCGTTACGTGATCTAAATGTGCTACAAATGGGACTCAATGGCAAAGAAGCTTCACAGTTTGGCGTAAAAGGATTCTACCAATCCGCGTTCCAAAGTTATGCATGAATATATACTCGTATAAAGCAAGTCGATAAGTAAGAGAGAGCTCCTACCCAAACGGCTTTGTAATCATCCTAAGCTTCGAAACAAGTTTTCTGATGGCATGAATTGATAACTTAAATTATTCATCCAATACAGTATTTGTGTAAGAAATCATTCAAATTTATCCAAAAGATGCAGAGCTTCTTTCACAAGCACACAGCCGCCATATCGTTTCAGCTTAAATAATTTTTCTGAATGCTTGGCCAATTGAATATATGCAAACTAAACAACATTCCTCAAATTTTCATGAAAATCCAAAGAAAATAAGTGAACCTATCTAGGTTGATTTGAAATATGTATCAATACGTGTTATGCTTGTTGTAATTCAATACCATTGAAATGGCGATAACTCACGTCATTATGATCTGATTTCTCTAAGGCATAAGGATCTTATATTAATCTAAGTAATTATAAAATTTTAGGAAATTTAAGGACATCGGTTGGATTTTATTGGAAAAACGTAAAATTGACAAACCTTACTATTATTAGCATTGTTGACTGAATTTTGATTTCTGAGGTATTTATTGCCCTTGTACTCATAAAGATTTTTCTCCATGATTTACATATTTCAGATTTTTTGGCTCAAAGGTGTCCAGTATCGAGCAGGTGGAGAAACATACATTTTTCGTACATTCGTACGACTTTTTCATTTTTTATTCATTCTGAAAGTTCTAGCCAAGACCTGTAACTCCACCACATTTAATAAAAAAAATGTTAAGGGTCACTTCAGTACAAGGGGAGACTCTTCTTAAAAATTTTGAAATGTTTGATAACATTTAAACTTTCGAGAGCCCATAATTTCTGGCCTGCCCACAAAGTTAGACCTTCTAGCTTTTATAGTTTCTGAGAAAACTTGCTGTGATGCATAGGCAGACGGATAGATGGGCAGACAGACAGATGGACAGATAGGACACGAAGCTAGTGGGTCTTAGTTAAAATCATTTTACAAAGCCCTTAAAAGCAAAAAATATACCTATGAAACTCATAACCTTTTTTCCTATGGAAGGGGGAGAAACAATTAGGCTTTGAAGATAGTTTTTTTGTGTTATTGTTTGTGCGTTCGCTGCTTCCGTCAGAATATCCCGTAAGAAGCATGGTTTCAATATATGTTTGCGAAAAAGAAATTTAAGTTCGGTATTTGTCGCATGTTAAAAGACTCCGTTTTTATTTTCTGGCTTCTACTACTTCTTACCTCATACAGATATCGTATTTAATCATATGCAGAAACGAGAAATTGACACGCTTCAATTCAAAGAATATATTGTTTCACTTGAGTAAAATATTGAAAAAATATAGAAAAAAATGACAGCATCATAAACGAAGCATGTAATACGAATAAAATGGAAGTCGAATTTCAAACAAAAAAGCATCGTATCGATAGTAATTCTGAGAATCATCGCCTTTGTGATGTAGTTCTAAATGCTGTCAAAGAAACATTTTCTTCAATGGGTACGTTGTTGCTACTTCTTTTTAGGGTTTTGTAAAATAATTTTACAAAATCCTACTAAAATCGAGTCCTGTCTGTCCGTCTGTCTGTCCGTCCGTCCGTCCGTCCGTGTGTCACAGCAGTTTTTCTCGGAAACTACTTAAGCTAGAAACATCAAATTTTGTATGTAGGTGTAAAGTGGTGTTCTCTTCAAAGTTCAACTACAAAAAAATTTTATAAGGTATTTAAGGGGGGTCTCCCCATATAGGAGAGTGACCCCCCGAAAAAAAAATTCCATTGAAGGTAGCCGATATGGGTATCAAATGAAAGGTCTTGATGAGAACTTTTCAAAACAGGTCTTAGTTTGGCAAAGTTCGCTTCGGGGGGCGCACAGGGAGGGGAAATACACGAAAAATTTGTGTCCCCCCCCTTGCGATTGGACACCTGTGATCCGAAAAATCTGAAAAAAATCAGGAATGTGGGCCTTGGTGAGTACAACAACAACAAATACGTGAGAAGTTGCAATTCGCTCAACTTTGTTAGTAATAGTATGATTTATCGATTTTATGTTTTCTTGAATAAAATCTTAATGGTACCCATAAGTGAAATCTATGAAATTCAGTACACAGATGACTATTTATAAAATTGACCTATCCAGAAAGTTTCATAAAGATTGAATCATATTTAGCGAAGTTATAGCGGTTTGAATTTGCCTGCATTACTATGGAACAATATGCGCTGCATTTATTACTATGGCAACATATGGCTATGGAACAACATGCGCTTTTTACCGACTCAGACACTACAGTTTTGCTAGGATTTGCATGAAAATTTCAGGAATGATAGGTGTCATGTAGATCTTTGAGAATCGGTTCAGCTAGTGGTATCAGTAATCGTAAAACAAAATAGTGGCTGTTTTAAATGCGAAGATTGGATAATTTTGAGTTATTTTTCCCAACTTCAACGTTTAAGGTGCATGCTTTAAACATTTGATTCAATTTAATGAATGACTGAAGATGAGTACCTACAATTAATGTTCATAAGTGAAACAAGTCAAGGAGGCGGGAGAGAGCTCCTAGCAAAAAGGTTTTGTAACCATTCTAGGATTCCAAAAAATTGGCCATGAATCGATGATAACAGTACAGGAGCATTTCAAAACAGTTGTGAAACTGTCAGTTTTTGCTTCGGTGGGGGCACAGGGGGGAAATACATGAAAAATGTGTTTCCTCCCTCGCGAATGGACATCTGAAATAATTATCAAGGGAGATATTTATGAGTATAACAATATCAAAAACCTCAGAAGTCGAAATTCGTTCAACTTTGTTAATAATAGTATGATCTTCGTATTTCATATTTTCTCCAATAAAATCGTCTTTGACATGTTTCTTGATTTGATTCGATCTGGTGACTGCATTTTGTAAATTGAATACAAAACCCTTCTGACATGAGCGTAGGTCTGTTTACCCAACTTGTTTTGTATTCAAGTTGCTTTCGAGAATATCTGCTAAGCTTTGCTATCTTGAAACTGAATTCCACATGTGCGACTTATCCTACTATGCAACGGGAACGATTGAAAAGGAAGTTATCAATCATGTGCTCATGGAGTAATTATCGTGGAATAAGACGCGCCCATGTGTTGCTGAAATTTATTTTGAAACATAATTTGAGTGAGCCACTGAGAGAGACCAAAAAGTTGCTGGAAGTTTTAATGACAATACCAATGAGCACTACTGAATCAGAAAGAAGCTTTTCAAAAGTAAAACGTGTTAAAATGTTTTTGAGTAATACAATGTCAGAAGGACGTTTGACAGCCTTGGTTATGATATCAAACGAAAAACAGTTGATTACTGAAATTGGAGACTTTAACGAAAAGTTATGGATAAGTTTGCCACTACTACAAATAGCCAGCTTGATCTCACTTTCAAATAGTTTTAATTTTTTTTTTTACTTTTTATTTTGTAACTACTAAAATCGAGACCTATCTGTCCGTTCATTTATCTGTTCGTGCGACAAAGCTATTTTTCTTGCAAACCACATTAACTAGGAACATCTTATTTTGTGAGTAAAAGCAGAGTGGTGCCCTCCTTAAAGTTTCAGTATAAATAAATTTTTATGAGGTTTTTAAGAGGATCTCCCCATATAGGGAGATGAGCTTTAACAATTTTTTTACCAAAGATAGCCAGTATGGATATCAAATGAAACGTATTGAAAAGCATTTTTCAAAACAAATCTTAAAACTGGCGCTACTTGCATCCAAGCGACCAGGGAGAGGGAAAATGTATGAAAAATGTAGATGTCATCCCTCCGCGTTCGCACACTGTTGATCAGAAAAATTTTTGAAAGTTCATAGAAGTCGGGTCTTTATAGGTACAGAGCCAACAAATACCTCAGAACTCAAAATTTGATCAACTTTGTCAATAATAGTGTATTTTGTGCATTATTCATTTTATCCAATAGAGTCAAAAGTGTACCCTTAAATGTACCACAAACTCGTACCTACATTTTTTTAATAGATAGGTAAACTCTATTAACGTCTCAATATTTGAGCTATCAGCAACTAGCTTAAAACCAATTGAAAATTTAGCAATTACAACAATAAACTGTTATGCTGTGGAAATACACATATGCCATGGACTTGAAAACAACAGATTAGCAGGGATTTCGATGAGAATTTCAGAAATGGGTTATAACTTCGATATGTTATGACCACTCAAACAATGAGATCAACATACAAAATAACCATATATTGATTTTTTAACACAACTTACGGATTTTTTATATACTGCAAGTTTTGAAATTCACTGAAAGTATTCTGATTTGCTAATTGGTTAATTATACCCTTCTGGTAGGAACAATTTCTTGGTCCTTCAACTTATCCTAGGTTTTATTTTAGTTTTGCTCTGAATAGTTTAGTTTTCATTTAATTTTATAGTCATTTCGTATAAAACATTATTATATATAACATTTCGAGTGGCTACAGAGAATATTTTATATTTGGCTCAATATTTCTTTATTATCGCTAGCTGATTCGGATGTTGCTTGGTTTGTTTTCATGGACATGTTTTGGCTGTTGGTAGCGATCATCAACTAGTGAGGGCAACTACTCATAGCCAAATTAAGTCTTAAGATACAAGTAAGACAAGCACAGTCTAGTAGATAGAGCACAAAAGAAAACTATTTTTAAGTATGTAATATCAAGTATTTTTTCAGAACAATAGGAGCACAACGATTTATATAAGCAGATTTTTCAAAAAAAAAGAGTGGACAGTAAAGACAGGAAATTACATATGTATGAAAAGCAGTCCACATCAAAATCTCCACGCGAGTATGCAGTAGTCACATCCAATTTATATGATGACAAAGTTTTCTAGAGATTTCAGAATTGTCTACAAAACTTTTTAATGACCTCTCAATGTTTATTTTGAGAATTTACTATAAGTTCCATTCATCCTTGGCACGATAAAAACACAATCATCATGCACTTATCGAACTTAAACCTTGAAAAATTACAATCACAAAAAATTTTTTAAATCGATTCCCAGAAAACAAAATTTTCACATTACTTAAAATATTGACGTAGTCGTCACAAAAAAATTCAATTCGCTAATGCATACCTTGCCGTTGAAATCTCCATTCAATAACAGCAGTTTCCTTCAAATTATTTTTCCTCCTCTATTTTAAAACTTTCACAACCCAAACAACAAAATAACCTTTCTTCCCAAATATTTAATGGGGTGTCAACGAAACAGCAATACCAACAATAAGGAGCAGCAACAACAGCACCAACAACAATTCAAGTAATTGTAGGACCACTCCTTCAAATCATCTCACGAATTCAATTTTACTGATTTCACTCTACACTTTGCCTTTATCAAATTTATCATAGAACTCTCTTCCAGGAAACTTTTCAGCTATGATCCACTTTTTTCCAGAATCGAAAAATCACCACTGGCACTTAATACTAGCGGCCTTAGCGCCGAATAGCCCGTAAACACTAAATCGTATATTATCGCGTCATCACTTCTAAAGGGAAAATATTGCATGGGAAAACATTATCACAAGGATCAACGAAAGCTGATCATTATCTGACAATGGGGAAGGATTTAATTTAAATCATATTTTTATAGTCATTTTTTTGTTGTTGTATTTTTCTCATTATTTTGTATGTTCACCATTTCTACCGTCTTTTGAATTTAACTCTACAGGAGATTAATATTAGGTCAATAACGGGAAAAATAGCTCCTGCTCGGTCAACATAACCAAGAAAATATCAAACAAAACTCTTTAACATTCGCGAATACTCCGCACACGGGAAGTCATTAAAGAGGCATGTTTTCTGGGCGGCGTACCAGGCCCCACTGATATTAAGGATGCTCCCAACAATCGGACAACCGAACCGATTGTACAGCGAAAAGTACAGGCAGGACGAACAGACGATATTTAGAAGCGAATATATATTTATGTTGGCCAAAGTATTCCCAAAAACTCAACTGGAATGGGAGCCATGGGAGTCGGACAAGGAGTTCTGTACAAGTGGAGGCATAAAGCAGAAGGTGAACGTGATCCATACCACAGCCACTCAAATTTGGTCCTGGCTCTGCTGTTGTTCTAGTAGGATGAGAACATCAACCGTGGCGAAATCCTCTCAGCACTAAATCAACCTCATCGCTTCGTCAGGTTTCGTTAGGTGAAGTATAATATGTTCGGAATGGAATGTGAACTTGCTCTTTATCCTCCATGAAGGAAACGAACATCGTAGACATAGAGACGCGAATTCTGCAAATCACACAGAAAACTCCTCTGATTTCGCCGAAAGTACCTTTATAAAGGAGAAGTTCATATGAGGTAAGGATAACAACTTCAGTTCGAAGGGGAATATTATTTCGAAAATCACTGCAAATTGAAGATGGGATGGGTGATTTCTCTGGAGTCCTTAAAAATGTATGTTGATTGTCACTCTTCCTCATGACATTGAAATCAAGTTTAGGACATGCGCTCTTCGGCCGAAGGAAAATTTTATAGGACCCATTGCTTATCAACATTTTCCCATAAAATAGGAGAAATGTTGCTTGCGACATCTACCGAGGAGAGCATTGAGAAACATGTTGCATGTCATCTCGATTGCACGCATCTCATCCTGATTTCAAGGATATAGAGTGGAATGAATGCATTCACAGTGACGTAATGTTGATGTTGATGCATTCTTGGTTTCTTAGGGATGATGTATGAAAGAAAGAACTTGAAAAAAGAAAGGTCAAGTTAATGTTATTTGATTATGTACTAAAAATTGACTGTATCTCAAAAACTAACCACTTTTGCACTAACGAATAGGATAAATGCAATTAAAATTACCCTTTCTTTTGAGAAAAAAGCATAATAATTACGAAAATCATTATTTATTTATTTTATAATATGGTCCCAAAATAGAATATTTACTATGTGGTCAAAAAAGATTGCTTACATTTTGCTTGTATAAACATTACCATTAAATAAAAATCCCCGTTGGCAGCACCAGCCGGAAAGGTAAATTTCTCGTATGTAGCGTAAGGTTTCGAAAAAAAATTGGCTTATCTACTACTGGACTTCTTATTGCAATTTTTGTAGCAGTACATGGGTATTTATTAACAGAAAGATCTGCCCCCGTTCGTATTTGGAGACCCTTCATAGAGGTGCAAATATTTTGCAAATTAAATTGAGTTGCACACGTATGGATCACATATTGCAAATCGGCGGGTAATAAATTGTTATAAACATATTTATACTCGTTTTGCCCTTCTCACATTTTCAAAGGTGATAAAGGTGATAACTTTTTGGCTTAAATAGCTCAAATAGTTAATTTCAAAAGATTTCCGTAAAAGTTTAATCAGCACTCGCATTGCCATTAATATATACATTTTCGATTCTTTTCTAAACCATCAGTGGCCGTTATTTTGAAATTTGATTGAAAACGGCTGCTAAAATTATTAAGTTTTAAATCTTCGAATTTTTTATTTGTCATCCGATTTGCATAATTAAATTAAATTAACTTGCCTTAGTAACTTATAATTTCAAGTTTTATCGGAATCTGTTGTCAAATTTGACAACTGATTGATAGTGACACTTGAGTTATCAGCTCTACAGAAAAATCTATTAGGAAGTGAAATAAAAAGTGAAATCAGCTGTTTTTTTTTCGTTAGTGAAGTTGGTGTTAGGTTCTCTGCTATTTCTCGGTGGAAATCACGGATAAGTAGTATTCATCTTAGCCAAATTTTTCACTTAAATTTTTCTTTGTGCTTAACATTGCTAACGGTTTATTTTCATTTATTATTTGTACGAGGAGAGGGATTCTCGTGTAGTACAAATTGAACATTTCTGAATATTATTAATAGTAAAATTTTAATTTCTATATAATTATTTTCTATAATATATAAAATAATTCATTTGCAACATAATCCCAAAAATACTGATAAACCAAAAACTAACAATATTTTCTATAATAAATAAATCGATTCATATTTTTTTTTTTTTTCTTCTTGCTTTTGCCCTCATTTGGAAAATTTTAAACATTCTTTTTAATCATAATTCAATTCATTCTTGTTTTAATTGGTCGAAATACTGTTTCATATTATAAATCGTTAATCCTCATTATCAAATTTAATTAAAATCAATTAAAAAATATAATATATAATACCAATTGAAAATCACCAATCATGGCAGCGCCACCTGGTGCTGACAAATGTGGTAAATGCAGAAAACCAGTGGAGGAAAACCATAAAGGCATGGGCTGCGATGGCATTTGCAATAAGCGGTTTCACCTGAAATGCATAAAAATGAGTGAGGAGACATACCGCAAAATCATGGATATATCTAAGGATGTGATTTGGATGTGTTTCTCGTGTAAAAGCTACCATCAAAAAACGAAAGAAGATCGTCTCCTTAACCAAATGAAAGAGGTCGAGAATAACATTCTAGAAATGAAAACCACTATAACCTCATTGGTTGCAAAAGCAGCACCTATGCGTCAAACCTCATATGCTGATATCACAAAAAGTATCTCCACTTCTCCAAGAGTACGGAACTCTAACACAACGTGCCAAAAAGGGATTTTAATCAAGCCAAAAAAACATTCGTCCTCGGAAAAAACACTTGCAGATTTCAAGTCGAAGATAAAGCCGTCCAAATGTAAAATTCCTTTGCAACTACTGCGGCCAATTTGTGATGGCGGTGCCATCATAAAAACATCATCAAACGAAAACACAACCACGCTTTACAACATGGCAAAAGAAATAATGCGGGACGAATATGATATTATGGAGACCAAATCCCGTCAACCAAGACTGGTCATTAATGGCCTAGAAAAAGAGTTTTCTACTGAGGAGTTAACGAATGAAATACGTTCCTTGAACCCTAATATTGGGGAGAATGAAAAAATGGAAGTAGTTCACGCCAGAAAGACAAGAAATGGAAAGTGGTTACATATTCTGCAGGTGAATGGGTGTATGTACCAAAGATTGGTAAACAGATACGTCAATATTGATTATGGGTCTTATTTTATCAAGGAAGACTACAATATTACGAGGTGCTATAAATGCCAAAAGTTTAATCACAAGACGTTAAAGTGCGAAGGGGAGCAAACATGTGCTAAGTGTGCAGGAAAGCACGAAACGAAGGCCTGTAAAAGTGATTTCGAGAAATGCTTCAATTGCGCGGGTAACAGTAAGAATGTTGATTACTCCCACAGATCAGACTCTACTCAGTGTCCAGAATACCAACGTAGGATAATGATTGCCAGGAGGAGCATTGACCACGACTGCAAATGAATTGTAACGATACAAACCGACTAAGTGGCAAGTAACTGACTCTCCTATATGCGAATATTAGAAGCTTACGGCACAAACTAAGTGACATTCAGATTTATCTGCAGCATAATCCCAACATAGATGTGATCATACTAAATGAAGTCTGGATTTATCCTGAGGAAGCTAAATATTTTAACATTCAGGGTTATCATTCAGTTTTCTCCTGCAGACCCGGAAGAGGTGGCGGCACAGCAATTTATATTAAAAACTCAATAAATTTCACCACTAATCGTGTGACCCCTGATAAATATAATATGATAATAATCGAGTTAATCCAAGCTGGTAAAAAAATAAAAATCGGCACTTTCTACAACCCCAGCCGTTTGACGCGCAAGATCTTTGCTCTGTTCTAGACAACATATACTCAGCAGAAAAAAATTTACTCACAGTAGCTGACACAAACATTGACTTAATCACCGAGTCCTCAGAATCAAGGCTATATAAAGATACTCTCGATACAAATGGTGCTGTTGTTATTAATAACGAAACAATTACTCATCCTGTTTCGAATACTTGCCTAGATCATATAGTCATAAATGACAAGCTTACTGCGGAAAAAATTAATTTCAAAGTAGAGAACTGGCCAGAGCTAGACCATCAGGTTCTGAAAATAAGCATCCAAATCTTCAACGTTCATAAACAAAAGCCTAGTTACAAATCGTTTCGATATGTAAACAAGGACCTCTTCAAAACACATCTTCAACGGGTATTGGAAACCCAGAAACCTACTAATCTAACAGAACTGACAAATATGATTTCTGAATCCAAACGTCACTCGACCATCGAGAAAAAACTTAGATGTCGCCAGCTAACTTGGATCACGAAACGAATTATAGAAGCCAGTATAAGAAAGAGGAAGGCGTATACGGATTTCAGACAGAACATGGAAGATCTGACGCTTAAGTACATATATATCCAAGCGAAAAAAAGAGTCAAAGCGTCTCGTAAAGGAAGCAAAATTTTCATATTTTTCCAAAAGATTGGAGGCAGCGGCTGATAATAATCGCGAAATATGGAAAATAATAAACGAAGTAAAAGATAACTCTCTTCCCCGGACTTTTTCACATGATTTGCAGATCATTCCAGTCTCTCTGCCTGATTCTTCGCAACAAAATGAAGCAGCAACAATTCTAAATAACTTCTTCTCAACTATTGGTGAAAAAATAACGAGCGAACTCGGTGCTCCTCCAACAAGTATAAGGAATGATACAAATACCTCGCCTAGATCCACATTTCACATCCATCCAACCAACAAAGACGAGGTGCATAAAACCATCGAGGCAATGAAGAAGAACACTGCTCCAGGCAGTGATAACATAACAATGGATGAAATTATGCTCGTCAGAGACGAAATAGCAGGTCTCCTTGCTGACTTTTACAATGAGCACATCAAAAACGGGACGTTTCCTGAGGAGGGGAAGCTAGCGAAAATAATTCCTATATTTAAGGGAGGTGATCGTTCGGACCCGAATAACTATCGCCCGATTGCGCTTCTTACAGGATTTAGTAAAATTTTTGAAAAAATAATTAACACCCGTTTAACATCGTTCATTGTGGATAATTCTATCCTAAATTCCCATCAATATGGTTTTCAAAAAACCAAACGAACACTTGATGCTTTGATCTCAGTAACCCATTTCATCAATGAAAGGCTTGACAATGGAGACTATGCTGTTGCCATTTTTGTGGATCTGAAGAAAGCGTTTGATACGGTCGACCATGACCTTCTGCTTCGTAAATTAGAATCATATGGTGTACAAGGCAAAGCGAATCAGTTATTTCACAGTTACCTAAAAGGTAGATTGCAGATAACAGAAGTCAATAATTTTTTGAGTGACCCAGCACCAATGAAATCAGGAGTTCCACAAGGTTCCATACTAGGCCCCACTTTGTTCCTATTATACACGAATAATTTGATTACATGTAGACTAAATGGGCATTACACATTATATGCTGATGATACAGTACTCCTGTACTCGGGATGTAACAAGAATGCCATTGAAGACTCCATCCATGAGGATCTGAAAACATATAGTTTGTGGTTAAACGAAAATAAACTAGCGCTGAATGTAACAAAGACTAAGTTTGTTATTTTTAAACAAAAGAACAAGGAAGACATTGATATTGATATAAAAATTAACGGCGAAAATCTGCAAAGGGTATTTGAATTTAAATATCTTGGCCTAATCATTGACCACCGTTTAAATTGGTTCCCACATATAAACAGCTTAAGAAGGCAATTAGCCCCCATAATCGGCTTATTACGTAGGTACGAGGGATTTCCGAGGAACATCAAACAACTGGTTCTAAATGCATTCGTATTATCGAAATTACATTACGGAGTGGTAATCTGGAGTCAGTCATCAAAGATAAACATTAATATCATCTCCAGGATGTTAACTAAGGCATATAAAACTATGCATAATCTCCCAAGGCTCACGTCAACAAAATTAGTGTACAAATCGTGTAACGCATTAACTTTTAGCCAAATCATTATAATGGAGAAAGCTAAGTTTATCTTCAAATGCTTAAACCTCAACTTGTCCCCACAAGTGCCATTTGTTAGGGTATCACAAAAGAATCAATACAATGCTAGGAACGCAGGCCAATTCGTTATACCATTTGCAAGAACAGATCGTCTAAAGAACGATCCTACAAATGATGCCCTTCGTATATACAATGATCTTCCGGAATCAGTAAAAGAAGCGAATTCACTTATGATCTTCAAGAAAAGACTCAGGAACTATTTAATGAATAGCGATTGAATCTCAGCGCAGAAACTTTCAACATAGCATCTTAGGGCAATTTTTTTTATCCTATCATCGAGATGCCTCAAGACACAGCTAGCCTTATGATTTATTATTATCTGTCCAGTAACTTCAAAATAGCATCTTAGGGCATTGTTGACCCTATCGTCGAGATACTTGAAGAAACAGCCATTCTTTTAACTCGGAGTTTTTTTTACTGCGTCGAATTAATATTTTTTTTACCTCTGAGAACTGTTAACGAATCGGTCATGAAAAGATTAACAGGATGACTTCATATATTTTTTGTGTGCCCCCTTATACCGATGTTTTAATCATTGTCTGGGTGGCACACCTGTAGAAACGACAAAATGTGAAGTGCAGATCGCACGAGCGATGTGCGACGAAGAAAGTGTGATGGAGAGAGTGGAAGGGAAGGAGGTATTAAAAAAAAAAAAACTTGGCTGCTAGAGGGCTACAGAAATAAAAAAAATATTTATGTCACCCCCCTGTATGGGGATACCCCCTTAAACACTTTAAAATATGTTCTTACACTGCAAATTTCAAGAGGCACCACTTTTGATCTACGTAGAAAATTTCCTCATTCTAGCTCATGTGGTTTGCGAGAAAACTTGTGACACACGAACAAACGGACGGACGGACAGGCAGATAAGTTGCGATTTTATAATTTGCTAGGGTACTGTTAAAATTATTTTACAATATTTAAAAAATATTCTGATTTATAAATACGTTCAAGATAAGTCATTTAAAACGTTTCCATGAAAAATATTCATTATTTCAGCGAATTGCGCCTGTTCCTGACCTTTGGGGGCCGCCATTTTGAATGCATGCATTTGATTTTGGACTATTTCAAATCTCTGTGGGCTAGGACCTCATCAATCAATGTGCCAAATCTCGTTCAAATCGGAGTTTCACTCTAGACAGGGCAAAATAATTCAATTTTTAGTGAAAATGGCAGCTTAAAAATATTGGGTTTTAAATTTTCGACTTTTATATTTTTCATTCAATTTTAATAATTTTCCGCGTAATACAAGAACATAGTACAGAGATCCATAATCACAAGTTTCATCAAAATCCGCTGGAAAATGTGACCGCTAGAGGGCCACAAAAACCTGAAAAAAACGCATATTTAAAATGCCGCCATTTTGAAATTTGCACATGCATGATCACAAAAATATTAAAAACTGTAGATCTAAGTAATGCCTATCTTGAAACCAAGTTTCATATATATCAGATTTTTTGTAACCTGACCTCAAAATTGTTCACGCAATACTTTAGATACTCATAATTTCTATCTAAACGCCGAATTTCATGAAAATCTCTTGAAAGCTTTGACCTCTATTACAACAACAAAATTTTGCACGTTTTCCGCCCTTTGAGCGGCCGCCATTTTGTTTCTGCCGTACCGACTTTGGATTTTTTATTGTGAGATTCATCACATACATCAGTGAACCTATGTACCACATTTCATCCAAACCGGAGCTATACTTTGGTCAGAACAGAAATCACGATTTTTCGTCTAAAATGACCGCCATTTTGTTTTTGCCCAGGCGATATACCTGGTTCACGAACTTAACCGAGATATTAGCCCAATACACCTTTTCTGAAAATTTGGTGAAAATCGGAGCAAAATTGCAACCTCTAGCGTGTTCACCAATTTCGTTATATCCCATATATATATATATATATATATATATATATATATATATATATATATATATATATATATATATATATATATATATATATATATCTATATATATATATATATATATATATATATATATATATATTTATATATATATATATATATATATATATGTATATATATATATATATATATATATATATATATATATATATATATATATATATATATATATATATATATATGATGCTCTCCGCAATGGGTAAATTTCTCTCGAGAAATTTACCTAAAATATATGGAAAAGCGAGAAGACGCTCAAGCCAGAAGAGCCTTATAATGAACGAAGAATTAGGGAAATCGGACGTATACCAAATGCTCCAATCGAGTCACATAGAGTAGAATTTTCAATTTCTTTCTGATAGCATTTCGATTCCTTGAGTTGATAAGTAATTAACACAAAGTGAGATAACACTTTTTCCTAAGGTCCTACTCAAAAATTGCATAAAAAGTACTATTAACAGATAGTCTGCAATGAAGTAGTATGTAGTTGAGCGGATGCCGCTTAAGCCAAACTATTTTGGTTCAAGATGAAGCAGGAAGAAGAATCCTACGATTCGATGACACTGACTAATAGGTTTATTTAAACGATGAGTTGTATAATCTTCACGCCGACCCACTTGTATCGGAATGAGTAAAGTTTTTTAAACTTCAATGGGCTAAACATTTGGCAAAGGAAAGAGCATTTCTCCCCAGACAAAGTGTAGTGTTTAAGGATCGTACAAAAGGTTCAAATGTCCGTGAAGGATTGCGGCGATGGTCTGCTGCCTCAGCGAGCAAAGATATTGGTGCTCGCTGGAATTGGCCTAGTCTGAGAACGCATGAATGCACTTGCAGGCTAGCGTTGCGGTGTCGTGGGGCCGATTTTTTTTCTACAGCACAAGAGCCCACTACAAAAATTTTTCGCATTCACGAATTGTACGTTAGAAATATAACGCTTCGACGGTGTCAAGGATGATATAACCTTCCAAAGGAATTGACATTGGAAAACGAAGCGAGACGATTTCGTCTTTACGTCGAACACTTATGACCCCCAACTAAGAGTGGGATTTCTAGGTGGAAGCTGTGCTCTCTCGCATCCTGCCATCCGGATCAAGACCCATTGTAGACGTTGCTATTTATTTTAAATTTACAAGAAAAATTCATACAATACAATTTATATGAACCTTTCCTGTAAATATAAAATAAAATGTTTTAGATTTATATTATAACTTTATATAATCGAATCATTTAAAATTTAATATAAATAAAAGCCCTTGTCGAAGGCCACGCAACCCATCAAGAGCCCCTGTAACTACAAAATAAAGGAAGGAACTGCAGCCCGATGACTAGCTCAGAAGAGGAGGGTCTATCAAACGTGACGGCTCCCATATCCGTTAGAGATTCTCTAAATAAGAAGACCAAGTGGTTTTGTTTACCAATTTATTTTTTTATTCCTTTCGTATAAAATTCAAAAGTTGCGTTAAATAAAGGCGACATTCAATGCCAAAGAAAAGTCAACATTTACAAATCATGATTCAATTCCCAAAATTTTAAAAATTACCTCATTCAAAATGTAGATATATTTTCGGATGTCTCCAATATTCTCAATACAATACCTAGATCATTTTTATATATATATATATATATATATATATATATATATATATATATATATATATATATAAATATATATATATATGTATATATATATATATATATATATATATATATATATATATATATATATATATATTATATATATATACATATATAATTTAATATATATATATAATTTAATTTAGGACATTTGATGAGAGATAAAAGCACTTTTGTTTCATTTGTTGTCTTTCTATTCTTTTGTAAATATTTTATATAGGAAATATATAAGAGAATTCGCGTTAGTCGTAATATTATATCTAATATAAAAGTCAAGAGGTATATAACATAACATAAAAATCAACTTCTCTCATAAAGTCAGTCAATGTCGAAATCAAAAGCGCTTTATTCAAAACCAATCGTTATATATTTCAGAAAGAACATAAAGCAAATTCCAAACAATAAAACCACGAAAATTTAATGGCCCAACTGGCTCCCTAAACTTATACGTTAAACAAACATAAAGATAATAGCAAATTTAAATTAATTAAGATTACTACATCGATTTGGCAACAAGAACATATGCCGAAAAAATGGAGCCAATCAATTATATTCCCTATTCACAAAAACGGTGACAAGCTACAGTGCGAAAATTATAGAGGCATACCACTTCTTTGTACGGCGTACAAAATATTTCCTAAAATCTTAGAAATTAAAGTCGGATCATACGCCAACAGTATTATTGGGGAGTATCAAGGTAATTTTAGGGCAGGTAGATCAACAACAGACCAATTTTTCACCATCAAGCTTCGTTGACTTCAAGCAAACACACGACATTATTGATCGCAACTTACTGTACCAAATAATGCTTTGCTTTGGCATCCCAGCAAAATCAGTTCGTCTTACCAAAATGACAATGACGTCGACGACCTCCCAAGTCCACATCAATAACCAACTCACCGATGCATTTGACGCAAATGTCGGACTAAAGCAGGGAGATGGGCTGGCCCCATTGCTATTCAATTTGGCTCTGGAGTACGTCATAAAGAAGCTTCCTGCCGATATGTGAGGTGCATTATGATACAATTCGAACCAAGTAGTAGCCTATGCGGACGACATGAACAGTCCGTCATGGTCATTAGCAACTGCTGAAGAACTTTTCCTGAAACTCGACAGTGAAGCAAAACTAGTAGAGCTACAAATCAATGAAAATAAAACAAAGCTCATGACGCAATCGAGGAAAAATACCTCAAATATCACACTTGGCGAATACAGTATCAACAATGTTAGAAATTTTGTATATCTAGGCGCCAAAATAACGAAAACGGGCAATGAAAGAGACGAAATACGCCGAAGAGTACAGTTCGCAAAAAAAATATTTTATTCAGTATTGACGATCTTCAAAACCAACTGCATGCACAGGAGAACAAAGCTCCAAGTATACAAATCTGTGATAAGACCTGTGTTATGCTATGGGTGTGAAACATGGTCCCTAACCCAAGCATCCGCAAATATATTGAACGCCTTTGAGCGACGGGTCCTGAGGCGAATAATCGGAGCGAAGCTTGACGGGGACAAATGGCGAATTCGATACAACCGGAGCTTTCAACGATTGTAAGACTGCGGAAGCTGCAATGGGCTGGACACATGAATCGTATGGACGAACAACGGATACCCAAGAAGGTATTCGTTGGGAGAACTGAAGGCCGGTGGCCAGTGGAGAAACCGAGGAAAGGCTGGTCTGACTCGGTCGACGAAGACAGTTCATAGCTGCTCAGATTCCGGAATTGGAACACGCGGTCAATAGATCGAGACAACTGGAGGCGCTGTTTGCAGGAAGCGAAGGCCCGAGAGGGGCTGTAGTGCTAAGGAGAAGATGAAGAAGAAGATTATTACATATTTTTTGATTCAATTGGAAAAAAGAAAGAAAACCAACCAGTATTATTCAAAAATTACAGTGAACTTTTATCCTATGCCTAACATGTTACACCCTAATTCTAAACAAATTCAATAAAAAAAAACGTTACCTTATGCTGAAATCTATCCCTAATTTATAATACAAATAAAATACAACACTAGATGTAGCAATAATAAGATGAAACTAAAAACTAAGTAACGAAAAACACAAAATAGAAAAAAAACACGAATAATTTAGACATTGTCATTCAGCCACCTATACCTAGATTGCTCCGTCTCAGCTCGACCAGCCTTAACGAATCTAGCAAATGAGTATCTCCATGGAAATGGTTGCTCTCGTGAACTAAAATTCGGAGGATATTTTATCTTCTTATCGGTGGCCTGTGTATATATGTGATATATGATTGGGACATTGTCAGAATCAAAAACATATCGATTCATATCCAAATATGTTACATGAATGCTTCTGGAGGAACGAAGCCAGTATCGAGGTGAGTCACAATATACCCGTCTGTAGGGTGTAACGGCTGTGAAATCCAGGAATTTTTAATCACAGTTACAGATCTTGCGATATGATTAAGAAGAAGTTTCAATATGAAGATATCGACTCTTGTCACTTTAGCAGTTTCACAAATTCTTCTCTTTGATATATAGTGTTTCCAATCCGTCTCAGGCTTCCTGTATAAACCAGTCCATGCGCGAAGACATTTCCTTTCGAAAACTCTTAATCTTTCCATTGTATAAGCACTCTGGTTGTACCAGATCTGACATCCATATGTCAAAACTGGTCTAACCAGGGTCTTGTAACAAATGACTTTGACCTTTTGATCAATGTACCTGGTATGAAAGAGTCATCGAAGGGCCATGACTACTTTTTATGCTTTACTGCTCATGATTTTGACGTGTTCAGTAAAGTACAGATACTGATCGAGATGAACACCAAGGTAGCGAACACAGAATTTATGTGACAGCCGTTCTGAACTACCCTCACCAGCCATAATGTGGAAATCCTTCCAATTAGGTTTTAGGTCTTGACTGGCCCCCTGCAGCGTTGTTCGAAACAAAATCGTTATACACTGTCTCCATATCAATGAGACACGCTCCAATACATTCTCTGTTGTATAGTTACCAACAGATTTCTGAGGTTACTTTCGTTATTGCATGTGTGGTCGGATGCCTAGCCCGAAAACCAAAGTGGCATCAACTCATATTTCCCAATGTGGGCATTTAATGCATTGTTGAGTATCACTTCGAACACCTTGCTGATGTTAGGTTGCAAGCTGATTGTGCGATAGCTTTAAGGGCATGAAGATTCTTTTCCTTTCTTCAAAATCGAAAATACCTTAGCCTTTTTAGACTGATTTGGGAAATATATATTGTTCAACATGTTGTTCAACAATATGCAATGATTCCTAATAGCAACTAAGGCAAATATCGGAGAACTTTATTTCGAACATCGTCTATACCACATATTTTTGTGTTCTTTATTCTGCCAAATATGAAACAAAAATCTTCATAGCTGACAAAATAATCAATAAGACTCAAGCTTGGTATGTAGTCAGATGTTAATGTTTCATTGAAATGAAGAGTTGATTCGCTGTTCAGGCTAGATTTGAAGTCGGAAACTTTTGCTTCAACAACCTCTGAAAATATTTGATTGCCTCTCTCTGAGTTTGGTAGATGAACCAATTCAAAATGTGTTCCAATCAGGGCAAATTTCTACAATCCATCACATATAATCCTGTTTCCATTTCTATCCAGAGTGGTACTATCAATTTTGACACCAGCCCTTTCGAGAAGATTTATCTCATCACTAGTGACTCCAGGATTCGATACATTCACTCGAGACTTCTTACGGAATATGCTATTTACTTTCGTGAAAACGCCATTTGGGTTCTATGGGCTAATACCTCTCAGTTTTTCCACCCATTGATTGCTGACCTCACTCCTGAAGTATGAACGAATTAAGTTCCGGACATCCTTCAGGTGTAATTCCAACAAAGCCAACGAGGGATGGTTGTAGTCCAAAAATCATCGATAAATATTGTTGACGCGTGTGAAAAGAAGGCTTTTCAATCTTTTTAACCTTGCAATGGTTGGCGTTTCATATCCTTCCATATTGTTTCGATGTTTAATCTTGGGAACTACTTTCTCAATTGTTTCCAACGTCAGCTTCTCTAACTTCCACAAATAGAGATCTATTTCATCGTTAGTTAGATTCCTGTTTTCCTGAAATTCAACCGATGATTTTCATGTTGAACTGGAATGAGGAAGAGATCATCCGTTTGATGATTGATTTCCATTACAATTGCGTTATGGTCGCTATCGTAATGAAGCACCTGCAGTTTCCATTGAGGACTATTAAAGCTGAATTCAAGTCTTGCGTCAGCAATGCAGAGGTCCAAATATAAATTTGTCCTAGAGTATGTTGGGAGCTCCGACCCATATAGATTGCACGAGTATTCAATTTGGTTCTCTGTTATCCACGATTTCAGGAATACACCTCTTGGATGATTGTTGGCGTTTAGCCATGATGGATAATTGGCATTTAGGCAAAAATATAATAACTATGCAGCCTGTTCAAGTCGAGTATTTCAAACAAGGAATTGAGCTCCTCCTTGAACGTGAGAATATTTTGACCAGTTGCATAGACAGAGATAAAGAAGAGGTTATCCCCACCTGGCAGTGAAATTTTGAGTTTTTGAATTCGACTTTGTCAATATTTTGGAAACAATAGGGTCTTCTCACCAATATCCCGGTGCCACCTCTCCCATAACCATTTACCCTATCGTTTCTTACGAATGCGAGATCTTTGAATGCCATGGAGTACCATGAATTGATGTCAGGCTGTTACTTAACAATAAATTCAAGGAGATAATCACGTGGATGTATAGCAACGATAGAGTTGACGTTGATCGATAGGAGGTGAAGCCTATCCATGGGAACGTGACTGGAAGGCAAGTTATTTTCAGGCATTTGAAAGACTTAAGCGCTGAAAAACAAAGTAAATTTGTGAATCTTGTTTGTTGATTCTCTCCGATAAAAAGTTGAAATGCTGGTTAATTTTGAGAAGTAGCTCAATACTGGTACTTACATTATTCACTTTATTGCCACTTATATTATTTATTGCCACTTAAATTATTTACATTATTGCCACTTATATTATTTACATTATTTCCAGCACTTTCAGCTGGTCATCTAGTGGCAAATAATATTTCGGGCTTCACAAAGTTGGTATGCATGACATTACGGTGTACTTGTGTTTGCTTTGGAGCAAATTCAACTTTTGCATCTTAATATCGGGAGCATCCTCGATATGATACAGGGTGACCAAAAACACCGCAGTTAACACAGTATAATTTTTCTTCAGGCTCCATCTGAGCCAATTTTTACTCACCGGGATCATGAACGTTTTTGCATTTGGCACACCAATAGTGCATGGTGCAATTGGCAGCCAAATGTCCAAATCTTTGACACCGGTAACACCGGTTGACTTCTCTTTTCAGGAAGCGTCCCCATCTCACCACTCTGAAGTTCAAGTACCTTATTTGTTGAAGGGCACTTGGACTGCTCTTGGTAAATTCTTCCTTTCTATGGTCAACCTCTTGTTGCTAAGGCTTTGACTGAAACAAATTCAATTTTTGCTGCAGCTTCTTTGAGCACATGAAGAAGATCGTCCAAACCGTTCAACAAAAAGTTCTGATTCTTCCCACTTTTTGGGTATAGGTGAAGTGTGGAGCCTTCCCAGAATTCAGCGCATCTTTTGCTGACTTGAAATCAACCAGTAATTTCGTCCTTATAGTTAATTTTTTGGCATTAACTCTTTTGATCTCGAAATTAGCTAGTTCGGCTGCCAATAGCCGAACCATATCTTTTCCGCTTTGTTCGAACCCGTTGATTGGCGGAACTTTTTCTTTTTCAGAGGAACCAGCAAAACAGCGGGCTGTTTTTTTCTCCTTATTTTTATTTTTTAAATACTGAATAAAATTTTAATCATTATGTTGATTAGAATTACATTCGATGTTTTCTTCAATTTCCATTTCTTTGGTTAATCCCCCCCGCACTGCAAAATAGTTTTGACTCTCGTTGGTGCCACCAGCACTTAGTAATTCTTCTAGATTTGTTTGTTTTGCACTTTTCTTTGCCTTTGTTACCTGTTGTCATTGATTTTGCGGCTGCGTCTTTTGAGGCTTCATCCCTTTTTTGAATGGATCTTTGAGGGACTGTATTTGTATCCTCAGTTCATCATTTTCTTTTTGCAATTTGCCCATTTGTTGATTGTTCGCTATTATTTGCAGCTTGCACCCTCCATCTGCGGAGTTTTCATCATTATATTTTCACTCTTGGTGATTATCGCCAGTTTCGTATTTTTCCGTTTCACCTGATTGCCTCAACGGTGGGAAGCCGTCGGGCTCCTCCATACCAGCGGTACTGAAATTTTCTTGAGTTATTTGCTTTTGTTTACCAATCGAAGTAAAATAATATTCGATTGAAATTTCCTAAGTCGATTTCTTCGACAATATAAGCTTTTTCTGATAAAAACTTCGAACTGACGTTTTTTTAAAAATCAATTTGTTTTTTGAAAACTTTGGGCAGGAGCGATTTAAAAGATGTCCATACGCAAAGACAGCTATGATCTTTTTTCAACTTCTATCATATTTAGTATTTAAATCAAGCTCTGTATCATATAAAAACTCCCTTTTTTGTCATACATAAACCTATGGCGCTTAATGAATTTGTTTGAATATGCTTAATTACACTTAGTTATTAAATTTATGGGTTAAAGTTAATATTCACAAAGAATTTAATTTAATCATACGATTACATATTTCAGCGTTTTGTACTAAAATACAAAACCTTATGAAATCACGACTTGTACCCGTCTGTCCGTTCGTCCGTCCGTATGTACGTCACAGCAGTTTTTCTTCGAAACTATAGAAGGTACAGCAATGAAACTTTGTGGAAAGGTCAGAAGTGGTGACTTCTTGAAAGTTTTTGGGGTGAAAATTTTTTCAGAGAGTTTAAAGGGGGTCCTCAATATAGGGAAGTGACCCCTCAAAAAAAAAATTGCGTCATTGATAGCCAAGTAGCGTGTAATTAAAAAAGTCTCAATGAGAGCTTCCCAAAACATGTCTTGAAATTACCTTATCGCTACCGAGGGGGAGAGAGTAAGAGAAAATGTACGAAATTTATTATTCATGAATTTGCGTAGGCATAAGAGTCCTATATCAACCTACATAACTGCAAAATTTTAAGAAGTTTAAACGCACCGTTTCAATTTTTGGGGGAAAATGTATAATTTACAAATCATACTATTATTAGGAGAGTTGAGAGAATTTTGATTTTTGTATTTCTGTATTTGCTGCCTTTGTACTCATAAAGACCTACCTTCGTGATTTTTTTCAGGGAGGGGACACAAATATTCTTCATACATTTTGCCTCCCCCTGGACCCTTAACGCAAAAAGTGGCATTTTTTCAGATTCTGAATGTACTAAGACCTTTCATTTGATACCCTACTTGACAACTAAAATATTTGATAAGACCTAAACTTTTGGAAGACCACTATTTCTGACCTTTTCACAAAGTTTTAGCTTTTTAGCTTCTATAGTTTCTGAAGAAACTTTTTGTGACGAACGGACAGATGGATAGGTGGACGAACAGATAAACAGACGGGCGGACGGAAGGACATTCAAGACGTTAACCAAGTAAGTTTTTGTAAGATTTCATTCACAAAGCTCTTAAAGTTCTGGAGGTACATCCAATAACAAATAACTTAGAGGTTGAAATTCGTTGAACTTTGCTAATAATAGTAAGATTTAGCATTTTCGTCAGAAAAACTGTATCAGTATGATTAAATTGGATCAAATCCACCATTCAAGTAGTTCTTTGAAAGATCCTTATATTCTGTGTCAGAAGTTATAGCCATTTGCATTTCCTTAGGTTACAACAATCATATATGATTTTTCTATTACATCCATCGAATCAGACACTACACTTTTGATTGTATCATCTCCAAATTTTCAGATAAGGTTAATTGCAAAAATACATTTAAAATCAAGGTTAACCAATGATTTTGAACAAAATGTTGGCTGATTCAAATGGAGTTCTTTTAAAGCAACAACAAATTTGCTGTGCATGCCATCAAATTTACTCATAAAATAAATCATTCTACATATCCTTCTGATTCTACAAATCCTTCTGGCATAAGCTAGTTCTGTCTATCCAACTTGTTTAAGTTGTATATTGCATTATATATGACTGAATATTATTACTATAAATGTAGTTTGAATGCAAGAAAGGTTGAATCGATTGAACACTGAATTACGAATGTTTCATAACGATTTTTCAGCTGAGTAACCGTTGTTTTCGCAAGAAATAAATTTATCCTTACAAACTTGATGGACGAAATTTTTGTTCTTGGCAATTTTAAATTCAATATTAAACGAGTATGCGCATGCCTTGTATATATTAAATTCAATATTAAACGAGTATGCGCATGCCTTGTAAATATCTTTACAGAAGCTTCACAGCTACTTAAAGGAATTAGAGTTCAATAATTTCGCATGTAAACCATACATGAATTTACTTTTTGTCTTTATATCGTGTAAGGTTTATCATCCTGTTAAGGCAGACTAGATTTGTTTCAAGTATTTTCCAGTTTTATATGATATTTCATACCTCATTGCTAGTACATATACTGTAGTATTTATATAATCCGAATAGAAATCATTATTTAATATTACTATGTAGTCAGCTACTGTTTCGCTTTATTTGGATTGTAAAAGGGTAATGGGCAAGACAATTATGAAGACAACTAGAGCTAATAATAAACACATAGCTATTATGATCTCTTTCTTTAGCCTTGGATTGATACTTTTTTGCTTTCCCGAGTTCTGTTTGACCGCTGGTAACGTAGTCAGCTCTTTTGGCCACATGATGTTCTATACGATCCAATAAACCTCTTCAATTTATATACAAGCCCAACTAGGACTGCATGTGTACGCCAGTTTAATTGCGGAGAAAATTATGTAACGTTAATTATTATGTACATATCATGCATTTATTCAGATTTGACAATAACTTTGATCGACCCGAAAATCACACTTTGCATTCGCACACACACTTCTCCGGCAGCATGGGGTTAATGTCAATTACACTCGAATGAGCAAAGTGTCACTAAACCTGGCACTATTAAGGCTTCGTTAGGGTCCAGTTGTATAAATAAAAGCTTTTTCAATTATTACAAAGTTAAATGTTTACTAAAAAGTGCACTCACAACTCAGAATCTTATGACAAGGAAACAACCGAGATGAGTAAGCTTCTAATTAACACATCGTCCACTTTTGACTATGTTGAAAAACGAGTCTATTTAATTAGCTGTATTTCGTCTAAATAAAATGGATCTAATGTCGTTCAGCACAATTCGAAATGACAAGAAGTCCGGAATATCGTTTATCTGGGATCACTATTGCAATTTATTTCCAATTTGTGCACTAATCTGTGCGGTGCAATATCGTACCTAAACTATACGAGCCGACTTTTTCGTCCTTTGTAGGTCTGCCCCATATCCATAAAAGTTTGAATGGGACCTCCATGGCTTCTGCTAGATACGACACTTGCCAGCTGATTGAAATGGTGTAGCGATGACCGATATCTGCCAGGTACCACTACGTGGGAAGAAAGTTTGTGGCATAATATTACCGCCAAAACAACGTACACGTTACGGATGAAATTTCCGGGTGCATTGGCTAGTTTATCGAGAAGTTCGGACGAACAGCTCAATTAAGACAAAACGTTGCAGAGTAGTGCGCATGGCAAACGTCCAGTTGGAAAACCGAGGGAATTATGGGCAGATTCAGTCGATGCTAACAGCAGATCGCTGCTTGGGATTTTCAATTGGCGAACAAGACCACAAAACCACGACTACTGGAGGCAAAGACCTAAATTGCAGCTATGTCATAGATGATGATGATTCTAATGAAAAAATTTATGTTAAAGGTAAATATAGTTTCGGGTTATGTATCAAAACTATTTTGGAAAATGATGGAGTAACTCAAGTGTGGAGAACATCCTGTGCTCTCTAATTGGCATCTCCTAGCTTCATCAAGCGCTATGAGTAAGACCAGGTCTTTCCAACTCCGCTCTGCTCGCGGGTCAGTTTAACCACATATAGGATTCTATTGCAATAACATGATAATTGTAGCTTTAATCTTACATATTTTAAGCATTATAAACAACTTACATTCTGGTTAATGAGGTGTTGGGTTTTCCTTCCTTTTATTTAATTTTCCTACATCAATGTTAATATTTGATGTTGCACGCCTTTG